>PVIA01013229.1:0-33151 GCA_004024845.1 Tonatia bakeri | reverse complement strand
AGATATAGAGAATAAGTAGCATAGACAGTAGGTAGAAAATAGACAGGGGGAGGGTAAGAATAGTATGGGACATGTAGACACTAAAGAACTTAAGACACATGGACATGAACTAAAGGGGGGAATGTGGGTGGGAGGGGATGGGCAGGGTGGTGGGGCGTGAAGGGGGAAAATGTGACAACTGTAATAGCATAATCAATAAAATAAAGAATTTAAAAAAATAATGAATCATATCTGTTTTCCTCTTCTGGAATACCCAATTCAAAGTGATCAGATTTTTTTTATTTTTAACTATTTTATTGTTCTTCAAGTACAGTTGTCTGCATTTTGCCCCCACCACTTCTCCCACCCCAGCCAAACCCCCTTCCTTCCCTTGCTTCCACCCTCTCCCTTGGTTTTGTCCATGTGTCCTTTGTAGTAGTTCCTGAAAACTGTTCCCCCCATTTTCCCCTCCCTCCTCCCCTCTGGTTACTATCAGATTGTTCTTACTTTCAGTGTCTGTGGTTACATTTTGCTTGCTTTTTTCTTTTGTTGATTATGTTCCAGTTAAAGGTGAGATCATATGATATTTGTCCCTTACTGCCTGGCTTATTTCACAAAGTGCTCCAATTTTCCTTAAGGAATAAATATAACTGGACACCATAACCATTCTCATAAATGATATGTATGCAAATTAATTATACTTACTTAATGCCAGACACTCTGATTAGCACTGGAGGTACAAAGATGAATTTGGACAAGGAGTGTCTCTCAAAAAGCTCCAATTCTAGTGGGCAAGACATATATGAAAGCAAACAACTATGATATAATGTGACAATGATTATATTGGAGGGATGTATAAAATATACAACCAATTATTTTCTTTGGGGTAGTATTTGGGTTCAGTGTCAGGAAAAGTTCTAAACACTTGTAAAACAAGGACTGAGGCTCAAACGATCAGTAAAAATTTTTGACATAGGTAAAACATGAGTGACAACTTAAACATGATTGATGTGTTTGGGGAGGATCACATTGAATAGAGAAGTATAGCTAAGCCACCATTTTCCAAAGTTTGTTCTGCTGAATACTAGCCACGTAAGAAGCTTCTTTCAACAAAAATTTGCGTGATTAAATAGGCTGGAGTAATATTGCCTAATTGTTTTGCCATGTCTTACAGTGGATCACAACATTCCACTTCCTATTAGCAAGGAACTCAGCACTACAATCAGGCCCAAGGACACAACTAAACCAGTCTCAAAATTTTGTCTTTGAGGATTTGTTTAATGGGACTCTCTGTATCAATTTTTGAATCAGTCAAGGTTCAGTCAGGAGACAGAAACCATGCCTGTTATTGTAATAGAAAATTTTAATAAAAATTGTTAATTAGGGTAAGTTGTTAATTCACTGAAAAGATAACAAAGAACAATAATACATCACAGAGTTAGCAAATTCAGGAAGCAGCTAACCCCTCTAAGGTGTAGGAACAAGGGAAAAATTTGGAAACATTAAAGTTTAGGAGCTTAAAGGAACATCTCTGGAGACCTTCAGAAAAGGGGGTACTGCTAGCTGGGATTGATGTCTTAAGTGGGGACATGAAGAAGCTGATTTGGCACTGCCTTACAGTTGCAGATAAAGCGTAAAGGCACTGTAGGACAACACCATGCTGTCTAACGTGTGTAATTTGAATCCCTAAAGGAGAGCAGAAGAAACACTTCAAGAGATGGTGGTAGAGAAATTTCCAAAAATAATGAAGGCACCAGACCACAGACCAAGACACCTAGAGAACTCCAATGTTAATTATGTACTGCTGTGTAACAAGTTACCCCAAAATTTAGTGACTTAAAACAACAAACATTTTTTATCTCCCAGGTTCTGTTGGTTGAGAAACTATGGAGTAGCTTTGCTTGGGTGTTCTATCATCTCTTATGGAGAAAGGCAGTAAGACAGAGGCCACACTGCCTTTTAGGGCCTAGTCTCTTATTGTCATCTAATTCAGTTTGTTAGGTGCAAGTTACTGGCCCACAGTCAAGAGGAAAGTATTAGGCTCTGTATCTCACTTTCAAATATGAAGGAGAAATAAAGTTTTTTTTAAGTAAACAAAATGAAGATAATTCCTTACCAGCAGATCTGCATGCACTACAAGAAATGTGAAAGGAAGATTTTCAGGCAAGAGGACTATAACAGAAAGAAATTTCTATCTACACAATGAAATTAAGATCTTAAGAAATTGTTAAAATAAAGTTATATATAAAATAAATTTATATTATTTTTATTTTCTTAAGATATTAACTGTCTAAAGCAACAATATTGGCAAATTATTGTGGGTTTACAGCATATGCAAAAGGAATCTATGACGACAGAAATCAGGAGGGAAGAGCTGCAAGTGTACAGCTGTGAGGTTCCTGCCCTGAACATAAGCAATATAATATTATTTGAAGGTGGACTGTGATAAATCAAAGATGTAAACTATAAGTCCTAGGGCAATTACTAAAATATTTTTAGAAGAAATATAAAAAAGCTAATAATGGAGAGATGAAGGAATCATAACTAATTCAAAAAGGTTGGAATAAGAAGAAGAAAGAAACAAAAAATAGAGGGAATAAACAAAATAACTTACAAGGTAATGCATTTTAACCCAACCACAACAATAGTAACATTAATAGGAATGATCTAAACACAGACTGACTGACTGAAAATTAAAATCTAACTACATGCTGACTAAAGGAAACCCACTTTAAATATGAAGACAGAAATAGGTTAAAAGATAAAATAAGAAAAAGTATATATGCAAACTCTTTATTGGGTTTGCCAGAATGAAGCCAGAATGACTATTTTAATATCAGACAAAGTAGACAGAACAGCAGCCTGTAAATTTAAAAGAGTCAGCACACCAGCAAGACTTAATGGTTGAAGCAGGAACAACTATAACAGCATAAACAAAAAAACACACAAAAACTTAGCAGTGTTATTTGTGCACCCACAACATATCTTCAAAATATCTCAAGCAAAAACTGGTAGAACTGAAAGAAAGGTAGAAATACACAATTATGTTTGAAAACTTCAACACCTTTCTCTCAGTAATTGGCAGAAGTAGAAAACACTATGTAAATTACTAATTTTAATAGAAGATAGGCCAACTAAAAGGAAATGGGTCATTCAAGGGAAGAAAAGCACATTTTTTAAATTTGTCATTTCCTTTTTAAATGATATTTTATTGATTATGCTATTACAGTTGTCCCAATTTTCCCCTTTTTGTCCTCCTCCATCCAGTACCACCCACTCCCTCAGGCAATCCCCACCCCATTGTTCATGTCCAAGGGTCATATGTAGGTTCTGTGGCTACTCCATTTCTTATACTGTACTGTACACCCCCATGACTACTCTGTAACTACCTATTTGTACTTGTTAATCCCCTCACTCCTTCACCCATTCCTCCACAATCCCCTCTCATCTATCAACCACCAAATAGCCCTCCATTTCTATGATTCTGTCTCTGTTCTTGTTTGCTTAGTTTGTTTTTTAGATTGAATTTTTGATAGCTAGGTATTTATTGCCATTTTCTTGTTCATAGTTTTGGTCTTTTTATTGAATAACATTTAACAAAAATGTTTTATTAATATTTAACATTTCATATAATGATGGTTTGGTTATGACGAACTCCTTTAGTTTTTCTTATCTGAAAAGCTCTTTATCTGCCCTTCAATTCTAAATGATAGTAGCTTTGCTGGGTAGAGCAATCTTGGCTTCAGGCCTCTGCTTTCCATGACTTTGAATATTTCTTGACAATCCCTTCTGGTCTACAAAATTTTTTTGAGAAATCAGCCGATAGTCTTATGGGAACTCCCTTGTAGATAATTAACTTCTTTTCTCTTGCTGCTTTTAAGATGATCTCTTTGTCTTTAACTTTTGGCATTTTAATTATGATGTGCCCTGGAGTGGGCCTCTTTGCAACCATATTGGCTGGGACTCTCTGTACTTCCTGGACTTGCATGTCTATTTCCTTCATCAAATTAGAGAAGTTTTGTTTTATTATTATTTTTTTCAAATAGATTTCCAATTTCTTGCCCTTTCCCTTCTCCTTCTAGCACCCCTATGATGCAAAAATTGGACCTCTTGAAGTTGTCCCAGAGGCTGCTTATACTATCCTCATTTTTTAAATTCTTTTTTCTTCTTGTTGTTCTGATTGGTTGTTTTTTGGTTCCGTGTGTTCCAAATCATTGATTTGATTTTTGGCTTCATCCACTCTACTGTTGTTTCCCTGTAAATGTTCTTTATTTCAATTAGTCTATCCTTCACTTTTGACTGGATCTTTTTAATGCTGTTGAGGCCCTCACTAAGTTCCTTGAGCATCCTTATGACCAGTGTTTTGAACTCTGCATCTTATAGATTGCTTATCTCCATTTTGTTTAGCTCTTTTTTTTGAGTTTTTGTCCGTTCTTTCATTTGCACTATGTTTCTTTGTCTCCTCATTCTGGCAGCCTCCTTTTGTTTGTTTCTACGTATTAGGTAGAGCTGCTTTGACTCCATGTTCTGGTAGCATGGCCTAATGTACTAGGTGTACTGTAGAGTCCAGTGGCACAGCCACCCCTATCATCCAAGCCAGATACTAGAGGTGCACCCTTTGTGTGAGCTGAGTACACCCCTCCTCTTGTAGTTGAGCTTTGATTGCTATTGGTAGGTCAATGGGAGGGATTTACTCAGTCCAGTCAGCTGCAAGAACTGGCTGTGTCCATTGACCACTGCCTATTGCCCTCCATTGGGGATCAGCTGTGCAGGGGCAGGGTGGTAGTGCTCCAAGGTGGTCGGTAGCTGTCCACTGGGTACACAAGCTCGGGGTTTCCTGGGTGGTAAAGGCCAAGGTCAGCCCCCACCTATGTTCTGCCTGAGACCACCCTATCTGAGCTATAAAGCAGTCTGAGATGTCTGCTATTTGTGCTGGGCTTGGAGATTCCCAGATGAAGACAAGCTGTGAATCTAGGCTGGCTGCTGCTAGTGTCAGGTCTGGGGCCACTTAGCGAGAGGTATGGGGGCTGGGAGCTCACTGAGGCCGGCTGTTACTTGTTTGAGAGGATTTAGGAAGTTGTGAAGCATGAGCGAAGATCAGCCATTCATATCTTGGGTGGGCCCCAAAGTTGGCTCTGACAGAATCTCAGGGGATCTCCTAGGTGGGGCAAAAAGTGTTAGCCTGGTTGATGGAGTCTCAGATATGGCACCTGCCAGCTGGTTCTGTGGCTCAGTGGGGGAAGGATTCCAAAAAGGGACAATGGCCTCTGTTTACCTTTCTGTTTGAGAGAAAACTGTCCCCCAGCTCCCACCTCAATGCCAGAGACTTCAGTTCTTCCCTGTATGCCACTGGTGCCTCTTAAGCTGCTACCCAGGTGATGGAGCTCAGATGAAGAGAGTCTGAGTAAGTCTGTGTCTGGGTTCTTTAAGAGGAACTGCTTGGGGCTCCAGAAGTTTCTTCCACCAGCTCAATCTATGCTGATTTTTGCAGCCAGAAGTTATGAAGACTTATCTTCCTGGCACTGGAACCCTGGGCTGGGGTGCCTAGTGTTGAGCTGGGACTCCTCACTCCCAAGATATCTCTACCAAGTTTTTATCTACCACATGTGGATGTGGGACCAGCCTGTTTCACATCTCCACCCATTTGTATGGATGTGGTTTCTTTAATTCTGTAGTTGTTGGACTTCCATTCAACTCAATTTTTGATCGTTGTGAGTGATGGTTGTTCTGTATTTTAGCTGCAGTTTTGATGTGGTTTTGCGAGGAGGTGAGGCATGTTTATCTGTCCTGCCATATTGACTGGAAGTCTGTCCTTTCATTTTTTATAGTTATTAATCACCTTATTTATTTTCAATGAATGTTTACCTTATATTAAAAATAGATTTTTTGTAAATTATGTAAATCAATCTTTACCAAATTAATCTGTTTTCCCATTTGTATTTTAATTTCAGAGGTAGTTTGTACTTATTTCTAATTTATTTTCACAAGTCAGTAGTTCCTAATATTTAAGGTATAAGTTTCCCAGGTAATGTACAAAATCTATATGAAGAAAACTGTAAGACACCTCTGAGAAACACAAAGTAAATGAACAAACAGAAAGACCTTCCACATTCTTGGCTAAGAATTAAATATCATGATGTCAACTGTTCCCCCCATATTCATGTATATAATTAATAAAATTTTATTAAAAAGATCATCAAATTTTTTCTGGACCTCTAAGTTCATTTTAGAGTAAATGTGGAAAGATTAACAAGAATAGTTAGGAAAATGTTATATCCTCCCACAAAAAATGATTATTTGACCTTGCACAATTATCTCTTAATGAAACCAAAAAATAAAAGAGTGTATTTTATGTTAATGGGCATATTCATTATTTCTGGTGTTTTTTATCCATTGTGTAGATCCATATTTTAATGTGGCATTATTTTCTTTGTGCTTGAAGAGCGTTCTTTAACTTTTCTTGTAGTGAAGATATGCTTCTCTTAGTTTTTGTTTTCCTGAAAAATTATTTTACTTTTAATTTTTAATATATTTGTTGGGCAAAGAAATCTGCTGTTTTTCTTCCTGTACCTTAAAGATGTATTTTCGTGATGTTTTGGTTTACATTATTTCTTGAGAAGTCTGCTGTAATTCCTAACTTTGTTTCTCTGTATTTAATGTTTCTGCTCCCTACCTCCCTCAGCTGCTTTTAACATTTTTCTTTTTGTTGCTTGTTTTCAGAAATTTTGATTATGTTGTGCCTTGGCATCATTTTCTTTATTTTTATTCCATTCAGGGTTCACTGAATTGCCTGGATCTTTGTGTTTCTAGGTTTCACCTATTTTGAAAATTTTTAACTTTTATTTCTTTGAATATTATTTCTATCACCTCCTTTTATCAGTCTCCTTTTGGGACTTTTACTAAACATATGTTAGGCCAGTTGATAATATCTTAGATGTCTAATCATTTTTTCCTATTCTTTTTCTCTTGGTGCTTCTTTTTGAATTGTTTCTATTACTATGTCATCAAGTTCACTGATATTATCTTCTGAAGTGTTTAATTTGTTCTAAGTCCTGTCTAGTGTATTTTTTTCATTCCTTATATTACACTTACCTTCCCTAGAAGTTCCATTGGAATCTTATTTTAAATTGCATACCAAAATAAAACCCTATTTGAATGAATGCTTCATCCACGAATCAATAGTGTAAAATTTGTAATATCTGGCAATCCAAAATATTAGGAAAATATGACTCATAACCTTAAGAAAAAATTATATTTATCATCTATAAATATATAGATGATATGAATTTTATTTATTTTAAATAAATAAAATAAAAAGTAAAAGTATAATAAAAATTAAAAGTAAAATTTTATTTATTTATATCATCTACATCTCTCCTCATTATGGCTATGTTTCCTCATATTTTTGAACATATAGAACATGTTTATATTAACTATTTTAATACTATTACTATTTTTAAATGGTTAGTTACACCATTTTTTTATTTCTGGGTCTGTTTCTGCTGAATAATTTTTCTTATGGTTATGAGTCATATTTTCCTAATATTTTGGATTGCCAGATATTACAAATTTTATACTATTGGTTCCTGGATGAAGCATTCATTCAAATAGGATTTTATTTTGGCATGCAATTTAGTTATGTATAATTAGTTGGATGCTTCTGAGGCTTGTTTTTAAGCTTTGTCTTAGCATGTCCAGAGCAGCGTTAGCCTAGGGCTCATTTAGCCCCACAACTAAGATGGTACGCATTCTGAATATTCTGATTAATGCCCTTTGCCTTGCAAGAGCTTTCCACTCTTGTTGGTGAGAATACAAACTGTTTCCATCCTTGTGTGAGCAGAGAATTGTTCTGCCTGTTACTCTCTAGTCCTGGGTAGTTTCCTCTCACATGTACCTAGATCAATACTCAGCCAAAGACTTACAGGGATCTCCCTGCACATTTCCACATCATTCTCTTCAGAGCTCCCTTTTCTCTAACACTCTGTCCCACAAACTCTAGCTGCCTTGCCACCCCAAACTGTGATCGCCATCTCCTCAACCTAGTGAGGCGGGCTTATTTGCGTCTACCTCTTTGAGCTGCAGACTGTAAACTGTCTATAGGCTGTAAACTGGTGCAATTGTAGGGCTCAACTTGTTTGTTTCTTTTCTCTCAGGGATCACAGTCCTCTGCTTCCTGTGCATCCAGTGTCTGGAAACAGTTGCTTTTTGTGCCTCCTAGTTGTTTAAGTGGGAGCACAAATCTGGCCCCTGTTACTTCATCTGGGTTGGAACTAGACATCTATCACTGGTTTTATTAGGCCTTTTTATTATCTTATGGGTCATACAGTGGTTGAAACACTCTCCACAGGTTACATCTCCCAGAACTGGAAAAGCCAAATTCATGCTAATCCAGTAAGGCTACATTTTCATAACGGTAGGGAGAGGGTGTTGGGTAAAGCACAGAAAGTTCCCAGGTGTTACCGAAAATAACTCTACCTCTAATTTTCTCCTCTTCCGAAAAGTTCACTTCCTGACTTTGACTTAACACCATTTAAAAGAGTGGTTCTGATAGCAAGTTTGCTTCAAGAAGAATAGTTAAAGTCTACTTCTCCAAACATCTTAAAACAAAGATCCATGGGTGTTAAACTTTATATATTCTTACGTGTCTGAAAGTATTTTTGTTTTCACTCTTTTTTAAATATATTTTATTGATTATGCTATTACAGTTGTCCCATTTTTCCCCCTTCACTCCACTCTGCCCTGCACACCCCCTCCCACTCACATTCCCTTCCTTTAGTTCATGTCCATGGGTTATACTTATAAGTTCTTTGGCTTCTACATTTCCCATACTATTCTTGCCCTCCCCCTGTCTATTTTCTACCTACCATCTATGCTACTTATTCTCTGTACCTATTCCCCTTCTTTCCCCCTCCCACTTCCCTGTTGATAACCCTCCATGCATTCTCCATTTCTGTGGTTCTATTCCTGTTCTAGCTGTTTGCTTAGTTTGCTTTTGTTTTTGTTTTAGGTGTGGTTGTTAATAATTGTGAGTTTGGTGTCATTTTACTGTTCATATTTTTTATCTTCTTTTTCTTAGATAAGTCCCTTTAACATTTCATAAAATAAGGGCTTGGTGATGATGAACTCCTTCAACTTGACCTCATCTGGGAAGCACTTTATCTGCCCTTCCACTCTAAATGAAAACTTTGCTGAATAGAGTAATCTTGGATGTAGGTCCTTGCCTTTCATGGCTTGGAATACTTCTTTCCAGCCCCTTCTTGCCTGTAAGGTCTCTTTTGAGAAATTAGCTGACAGTCTCATGGGAATTCCTTTGTTGGTAATTGTCTCCTTATCTCTTGCTGCTTCTAGGATTCGCTCCTTAATTTTAATCTTGAGTAATGTAATTCTGATGTGCCTTGGTGTGTTCCTCCTTGGGTCCAACTTGTTTGGAAGTCTCTGAGCTTCCTGGACTTCCTGGAAGTCTATTTCTTTTGCCAGATTGGGGAAGTTCTCCTTTATTATTTGTTCAAATAAGTTTTCCACTTGTTGCTCTTCCTCTCCTCCTTCTGGCACCCCTATAATTTGGATGTTGTAATGTTTAAAGATGTCCTGGAGGGTCCTAAGCCACTCTTCATTTTTTTGAATTCTTGTTTCTTCATTCTTTTCTGATTGGATGTTTCTTTCTTCCTTCTGGTCCAAACTGTTGATTTGAGTACCAGTTTCCTTCCCATCACTGTTGGTTCCCTGTACATTTTCCTTTATTTCACTTAGAGTAGCCTTCATTTTTTCATCTAATTTGCAACCAAATTCAACAAATTCTGTGAGCATCTTGATTACCAGTGTTTTGAATTGTGCATCTGGTAGGTTGGCTCTCTCTTCATTGCTTAGTTGTATTTTTTCTGCAGCTTTGATCTGTTCTTTTGTTTGGGCCATTTTTCTTTTTTGTCTTGATGCACCTGTTACATAGCGAGGAGTGGAGCCTTAGGTGTTCAACTGGGTGGGGTAATCCATATCACTGTGTTGTGATGCTGTAAGTGGGGGAAGGGTCCCAGAGGGAACAATGACACTTGCTCTGCTCTCTGCTGGATTTTGGTCACTTCACCTGCTACCCAGAAGCAAATTGGGCCCTTCTGGTGCTGATTCCTGTGTGCACGGATTTGTGTACGTTTTAGGACCCCGCGGGTCTCTTCAGTGAATTCTCCTGTGAGGCTGGGAGTTTCTGCTGCCACCTCAACTCCCACAGGTGTTTTCAATTAGTGGTTTGAGGCTTTATTCCCTGGAGCTGGGGCCCTGGGTTGCACAGACCATCTGGTTTCCCAATTGTTTCTCCTGGTTTATCTACACTTGAATGTGGGACCACCCGCTCCACCAGTTGCTGCCTCGCTGGGTCCGCCAGCCACCACCTTGCCTGTCATGGTCCTCCAGCTGCCGCTTTGCCGCAAGTCCTCTCTGCTCCTCTTACTGGTCTGGATGAATATGTCTTCTTTAACTCCTTGGCTGTGGGACTTCCATACAGTTCGATTTTCTGTCAGTTCTGGTTGTTTTTTTATTTTTAAATTGTCATTGTTCTTCTTTTGGTTGTGCGAGGAGGCACAGTGTGTCTACCTAAGCTTCCATCTTGACCGGAAGTCCTGTTTTCACTCTTGAATGATAATTTGATTTGTCAAAAATATCTAGGCTCAAAGGATTTTTTTGTTATTTTACCTCAGTACTTTGAAAGTATTTTGTTTATTTTTTCTAGAGTCAGTGTTACTGATGAAAAGTCTAATGACATTTCTCATTATTTACAGTAATCTGTTTTTTTTTCTGTAGAAGCTTGATTTAGCTCATTTTTTACAAGTTTCATCATGAGCTTAGATATGAATTTTTTCCCCAGTTAATTTTGATAGTGTTGTTGTGATTTTGGCTTAAGATATTGCCCACCCACCATTCTGTTTTTTTTTTTTACTACTGAATATATGTCTCAAGTATCTCTTAACATTTCTTTTATATTTTATGTCTCTTTATACATTGATGCTGGAGTTTTCCCCAGTCCCATCTTCCTGCTCTTGAATTTGTTTTCCATTTCCATTTGTCTACTATTTTACCCATCTTCTGAGTTTTTTATTTTAAATATAGTTTTTACTTCTAAGATGTATAATTGGTTATTTTTCTTAACTACTAGGTTAATGTGTATGTTTCATCACCTATTTTTGTTTGCTTGTTGATTTCCTCCTTTATCTCTTTGAAAATATTAAATGTATTTATTTAATATTTTTAACCCAGGCTTTTACTTATTTTTTTTGTTTTAGAATTATTTATTTAAACACACGTAACAGAATAGTAAAGAAATACATTCAATAGTACTAAAAGAAATCAATATAAAATATATTTCATTAAGGTGAAATTAAAATACTCAAAATGGAACATGTCTCTATTATTTCAAGCCAGTATAATAGCTTTTTTTGAAATAAATTATTTTTTATTATTTATTTTATTACAATTGTTCCAATTTCTTTTTTCTCTTTTGCCCCCCTCTGCTCAAGCATTCCTCTTGCCCACAGTCCCCCTGTCTGTTGTCCATGTCCACATGTCATTCGTACATGTTCAGTGACTAGTCCCTTCCCTTTCCTTCCACCATTCCTGCTCTTCCTTCTCCCCTCCTCCCCCCCCCGCTACAGCTATCAGTGTGTTTCATGTTTCCATGTCTCTTAATTCAGACTTTTATATTTTGTTAAGCATTTGCTGGTCAATTCTTTCTTAGATTATGTGGAGACAATTTCATTTACTTCGTAGAGTTGTAAGTGTGAAAATACATAATATAAAAAAATGTCTCAGAAGAGTGGTTAGCCATACAATAAGCAAACTATTTTTCCCCCATTCTTCTCAAGTAATTTGACTATATTCTTTCTTTGATTCTCATTGATATTTCCATCTTTACTCCTTCTATTTTCAGCTACCTATTACTTTAAAAAGAAAGAAATGAAAACTGTACCATGTCACTTCCTTCTCTCAATTGTTTTCCTCTCTCATTTCAATGGTTTCTAACTAGAGATTCCATACCCTCCCTCAAGATCAGAAACTGTCTCTTGGTGTATCTCCTGATTGACTAGTGGTAGTTTTTCTTACAGTCTACATTTATTTAACAGAAGTCTAAACCTACCACTGTGTTAATAAATTGGCTCACTACACATAGTTGTTGAGGTGATTACTCTTCATCTCTTTTCTCAGTCATGTAGTTTTCTTTATTAATGCATGTAAAATGCTAGCACACTATACTGAGAACTATAGTGAGTTCTCAGTAAAGTTGGCTGCTGCTATTATTATTAAGATTTTATCTTTTTGAAAAGGGAATGATAATTAAAATTGATGGTATTCTTGAAATATCTTACTATGCTGATATAGAAATGTATCTATTTTCTTCCTTTACCAGGGAACACCAGAGAAGAAACAGTGCAAACTGAGATTTAAGGGCTTCTGTCTTTAACACTGAAGAGAGATACAAGGAAAACTTCCTATAGATTTTTAGGGATTGTAAAAAGTATGATTGTTCTCAAAGGCAATGAGTGACTACATAAAATCAAATCCTTTCTGATCCTGTCTGTGCCTTCTAGTATTGGGTAAATATAACTTCACAATCTATCCTAAAAAGAGTATTCTGAAATACAACAAAAAAGTTTTGAGGAAAATATCTTTCTATTTATGCATGTTTAAAAACCATAAGTATCTTATATCATTATCAAAATAATATTTAAAGACTCAACATAGGAAAAATGCTTGTTGTAATTTTAAAAGAAAAATGTGGGATAACAGACTGTATAGAGTATTAACTCAAATACTGGAATAGTTTCATTGAAAAAAGACTGAAAGGAAATTCATCAAAATATTTTTTATGATTGGTTCAGAGTGATCTTTTTCTGTATATTTTCTTGTATTTTAATTTTCTGCAAATTGGCTTGAATGATCAAGGAAATAGAAAAAAATCAATGGGCTAGAATTAGCTGCATAAATTAACTTACAAATTGTTCAAATCAATTGAGACAGAGTATGTGAAAGCATGTTGTAAGCCATAAACCAAAGTAGTAAGGTAAATTATTGTTATTATCAATCACTGAAGGATAATATAATTCATCTTTTGAACTCTCATATGGAGAGCTCTTTTTTTCAGCCAATTTTATCTAATTTATTTTTGTCAATACACATGGGGTTCCAAAACACTTGGAAAATCTCCCTGAAGATACTAAACTGTGTCATCTGTTTTGTTATTGCTTGAAACTATTACAGTAATGATAACAAAACCTTTAAGCCAGTTTTATCTCATGTTCTTACACCCAGACAGCAGCGGCATCCACCTCAAAAGAGAGAGAGAGAGAGAGAATATTATTGACTTTTAAAATACAGCTTTACAACAACTTTCTTGAAAAGGTGAGTTAGTTAAATCAAGGGCAGAGAAAATACCAAAGTTTACACGAACAAATGTATGCTTATTAAGCAACACATTAACTGCAAGTGATTTCATATGCAGATTACTTATAATTTGAATGCAATTTTCTAAATTTTTTAAATATGAGTCTTTCCAAAACTGCTTTGGTATTTAATAATATGTGCTATTATTAAGACAGTTGTGAAAGTGCCCATGTTTTGTTCAGTGCCTGACCCTTTCAAGATACTGCCTGAGAGAATGCCACAGTAGTTACTTAAAATTGGAGGTAACTATCTCTGGATGTCCTGGCGTACTTCCTCTTCAAATCAAGGTGTGTCTGACACTTTGGTAGGTGGTGGAAATCCAGATGTGAACAAGCCAGATATAAACCCATCCTCAAGTTGTATGAAGTCTAGTCACATGAGTATTTGAGTGTCTGGTGTAAACCCAGCCCTATCCTGACAAATTTAGGGTTCCCAAGGGAAAAGATACTCCATATGTTTGAAGAGCTTTTCAGCTTTCACCCCTTTGAATGATATTTTCCTGACTACTGTGTAATAGCTTAAACCAACCACCTAGCTGGCTTCCTAAAGAGAGGAATTGAGAATAACCAGAGTTGTCAGCTTCTTTCCATCTAAGGCTGGGAACCCATCTAAACTGAGGAAAATCCAGGTGTGAGAAAATGGATTTAAAATAAAAGCTAGTAATTCTGCTAGAGAGTTTTAGAATTGTGAAGTATTCAATCATAACATTTTTGAATAAGCTACTTCCATTTTGCCATGTTTTCTTATAGTCATTTCAAATATGCAAAAACATGGGATATGTAAATTCTGACTAGACAGGCAGCATAAATGAACATGATAGCAGCTAAATCAGTAGAGGCTGTTCTTTAATATGTGTAGATTTAACGTCCTCTGAAAGGGTCTCCCCATTTATTCAAAAAAAGAATTTATAGGATTTATAGTATGAAATTTCCAGAATCCCACAATGGAAAAGTAACTTTTATTTGTTTGTTTATTTATTTATTTATTTAATATTAATTTTATAACATCTTGCATTTAACTCTTGTATAGTTTTATAAAAGTTTAGGATAGGATTTTATTGTAAATAGACCCTTCTGTGGACATTTTGATACAAATAATACTAAAGCAAATTTACTAACGATAAAACTATTTCAGTAGTCCTGTTGGAATGTGATTTTAGAATGGGACAGGAATTTAATAATTCATTTTTATGGGTTAAGAATATGGGGAAATATCATGTAGCACAAAGTTTTTGGGATAGAAAGGGCTTACCTTCAGAAGAATGAGCAACTTCACATTTATTAAACCCCCATCATTCTGCTGTACAACTCTCGCCTTCAATCACCACCCTATCCCATGTGTTTCCCTGATGCTTTTCTTGTATCACAGAGAACTTTGTTAAAATGGTGTTCTTGGAGAAAGTCACACCACTATGTATACTGCGCCCTACTGCAAAATCAGTCTGTCCTACTCCCAGTGGGTTCTCATTGCTGCTGTACAATCTTGATATTGATCTCCATTTACTCCCGAGCACACTTCCCCTACAGGTACTTCAGGTCTCTCTGCTCACACATCTGACTCACTATCTACCCTTTCCATTTTCACCAGACAATAACCATCCTACTTTACTGAGAAGTTCGAAGCTAACTAGTTGTTCTTTCTCATTTTTCCTTATCTCTACCTTAAAGCAGCAAACTTTTATTGAATATCAGTCATGTGCCAGGCACCATGTTTGGGCAATGGTATGCCAAAAGTGATATAGCTGATTGATCTTTGTATACACCACACCTAGCACAGTTCCTGGCAGATAGTAGGTGCTCAATAAATGTTGAAATGAATGTATGTATTCATGAAAAGGTAGATCTAGAGGCCAAAATACTTTAAGTTGAGGAGGGGGAAAGGAAGCACACTATAGATATTATTTCCTTAGATTTTCTTTCTTAGTGAATAAGGATGGTTTCTAACTCTAAGGAAGAGGTGTTTTTTATAAGCAAGGCTAAAATCCTACTATTCCTTTCCCCTTCCTCTGTGAACTTGATTTGACTCTCTCAAAGGAGGATCACTTCACTACACCTAAATCTCTCCCCCCCACAAACAAGCAAAAAACAAACAAGCAAACAAAACCATCACCATCATCAACAACTAAAATTCTGACTGTACTTACTGACTATAAACATCCTATTTTCATAGTTTCCTTTTGCATAAGTGGTCTACAATTACTAGAGTATACCAATGTCTTTGCCACCATATGGTCCCCTTGCATTCATTTTGTCTGTTTTATTACTCTCAACTACACCACCTGAAATCTCACCTATTTTTTAAGACTAAGCTTAAGAATCATCTCTCCCACCAAGCCTTCTCTGTCTCCTGTAACTGGAAGCGTCCCTGAGAAAGCCAGCATATTCCGTGCTGCTTCTATGATATGCAGCCTAACCTGCCTTTTACTCTATGCAGTACCATGGGTTTCATTTTCATAACACAGCCCAGATTCAATAGATACTGGTTGAATGAGCATTGATAAACTGAATAGCTTAAATGAGGATGGCAAAAAAGGTTAAAGATTTTTTTACAAAATAAACTTTTTCCTTTAATCACTCTAATAAACAATTCATTTGAAATGCTACTTCTATTCATATCTGACCACTAGAATGAATGAAGTTATCAGCAATTTGGCTAGCTTCCATCTTTAGCTGGCAGCATATTACTAGAAATGGTGATGGTGACATAACCTCAGTTCCTCCCTCGATTGTGGGAGGATACTAATGCCTTAATATCAGATGTGTTACTAAAATCTTGATTTCTCTAGTGAAACTTCAAGGGACTTCCAGGTCATCTCTGAAAGAGTGGTTTCTGAATCAATTCCAAACTGTATTCCTTAAGACAACAAATGAGGATTTCTGGTTTGCTTTCAAATGGTTCTGATATATCATGTTTTGTCAGATAGTACTGCTTTATCATTGTATTTATCCAATAGCATCCCCATTTTAACTGGATGCTATTACAGTTCTTGGGTACAGAACTTGTAAAGTTCTTGGATACAGAACTTGTAAAGATTAGGTACAATAAAAAAGTCATGAATGGTTCTTAGAATTTGGTAAAATGAAATGCTGCATCTAAGTGCAAAATAATGCAAATCTTAGCCATATAAGATCATTATCATAAAATAATCATGATTAAAAAACTCTAATTGAATCATTATTTTTTCCAAAAGATTGGAATCTAAGGATACTTCTTTGAAGCTCTCAAACTTAATATGAGGCAGGAAATACTGCAATGAGTACTCAAGAGAGAGAAATGAAAAAACAGTTGTGCTATTCTTTCATTATGCTTTTTAATCAATTCATTATTCATAACTATATAGTACTTAATGTGTGGTGAAGAATGTGGTCATAGAGGAATGTGTCTTCAGCATATTTGATTATGAAAAAGAATAAAAGTAAAAACAAAATAAGTAGGTTCTTGTATTTTATATTTGAAACTTTATATATATATATATATATATTACTTTTTAGAATAAATATTTTAAAAATCTTTAAAGTGTATATTAATACCGTAACTAGATAAAAGAATAAATAAAATGTGTATTTGTGACATAACTAGGTAAAAGCAACCCTTTTATTTTTTTTCATAACTGTTCTTGTTTATTGAATTTATTGGGGTGACATTAGTTAATAAAATTACATAGGTTTCAGGTATATAATTCTATAAAACATCTGTGTATTATATTGTGTGTTTACCATCCCAAGTCAAGTCTCCTTCTTCAGATGTCAGAGCAGGAACAAATAAGCTTCATGAATAGTATTTTCAAAGGGAGGCTGTGGCAGGCACCAAATCCTACTGAAGCAAATTCTTCTTCCTGTGATCAGCACTTGCACAGCAGCTTGCACATCACGGTCTGGGCTGAGCCTCACAGTCAGCCATCCTGAGGGTTGATCCCACACACGAATGGGCCAATAGCAATCAAGATTCAATTACAACACATAGCCCACACAAGGGACATTCCTAGGGTACCCAGCTCAGGTGACGAGGAGACTGTGCCACTAGATCCCACAGGACACCTAATATATATAAGGCCACCCTACCAAGTTCGGAAGTCATGGCAGACCTATCTAATACACAGAAACAAACACAAAGAGGCAGCCAAAATGAGGAGACAAATAAACAGGCCCAAAATGAAAGAAGAGAACTCTCCAGAAAAAAAGAGCTAAATGAAATGGAGGCAAGCAATTTACCAGATAGAGAGTTCAAAGTGCAAGTGATAAGGATGCTCAAGGAACTTAGTGAGGATTACAACAGCATGGAAAAGGACATAGAAAACATAAAAATGACCAGTCATAAATGAAGAATACAATATATGACATCAAGAATACAATGGAAGGAATAAATAGTAGGTTAGATGAAGCAGAGGACTGAATCATTGATTTGGAATACAAGGTGGAAAAAAATACCGGATCAGAGCAGCAAAAAGAAAAAGAGAATTTAAAAGAAGGAGGATAGTTTAAGAGACCTACGGGACAACATGAAGCATAACAACATCCACATCACAAGGGTACTAGAAGAAGTGAGAGAGCAAGGGATCGAGAACCTATTTGAAGAAGTAATGACTGAAAACTTTTCTAACCCAGTGAAGGAAAAGAACACATGTCCAGGAAGCTCAGAGAGTCCCAAACAAGATGAACCTTAAGAGCCACATACCAAGACAGGTCATAGGTAAAAGCAACTCCAGTGGTTTAGTAAAGCTAGACATGCAATTTCTTATTTTGACTACCTGGACAATACCAACAGGAAAATGATGCAAATATGCATATCATTTTGCAGCTGTACCTACAAGAATACAAATGATATTTTAATATTCAATCAGAAATATTACATATATAAAAGTCATGGAAATCTACCACTAAACTTTGCAATGATTAAGATTTTAGCAGAGTCAGTGTTAGTATAAAATTTTAATATTCTAAAATAATATGCAGAATTTGAAGATACAATGAATACCAAAGTGGAGAAAGAAAAGGAATTGTAAACAACGAGATGCTTGAAGGATCTAATGAATGTGAGTCTTCACCCACCAGTTTAAGAAATGAAATGCCTAATCTTATATACTTCTGGCTCATATTTGAATATGCTTTAATTTAGCCAGTTATTCTGCTTTTCAGTCTTCTCATAAGTTGACATTCCGAGTGGCATCTTGACTTTAGTAAGCTATTAGGCAGCATTGGATAGGCTATACTTCAGTAATAAATCTTAGCAGCTCAAAACAAGACAAGTTTGTTTCCTGCTGCTATTACACGTCCATCATAAGTTGGCTAGGGATTCTGTTGCACATTATTCTCATTTAGGGACCCTAGCTGAGGAAGGGTCTCCTCCTCTATTCTTTCATAATTACTGCAGAAAGGAAAAGTAAAATGTTAAACAGCAAAACTATTAAAACTTCTCCCAAGAAGTGCTGTTTGTCACTTCTGATCACATTACTTGACTGAAGCAAATCATATGGCCATGATAACTTCAAATGTGGTCAAGAACAGCAATCTTTGAACTTTCTTCAAAGATTGAATGTAAGCAAATATTATATGGAACACTAGAATAAACTATTTTATTCTTCCCTCATTTATTTATGGATTTATGGTCTTCCTTTTCTCCAAGAGGCTGTAATTTGGTAGAAAACATAGGCCTGGGCTCCGTGAAGGAACTGGAGGATGACACAGAATATCATTTCATTCATATGAATGGTGATAGGCCGTATAATGAAGAAATAGGGACAGATGACATTAAGTGAAGGATCAGTGTTGAGTCGAGTAAGTTTAGAAAATTTCATTGACAAAGATATACAACTAGATGAACAAGAAATGTTAGGCTTAAATTGATAGAGTATATTTCTAGTAGGAAACAGAGTCTAGAAATGGGAATGAGCAAGGAAGAAGCAGAGATGGTATTTCCTCTGCTGGAATAAAGGGTGAAATTAGAGGTTGAAGTGGCACATTAGAATCAGATGCCTATGAACTTGAACACCAGGCTAAAATGTTTGTATTCAACCTGACGGTCAACCATGAGAAACTATGAATTTAACCAAAGCCAGAATAAAAAGAGTGTTCTAAGTTGCAAGAATTTTTAGGATATACTTCAAGAAGAAATTCCTAAGAGGTTATGTTTGACCACAAAAAATATTAAGAAAGCTGAAAATGGGGTTCCTCTTAGACCTCAAGGAGTTTCAATCTGGTTGGGGAGATAGACCATGCCTTTGAAGTAAAATTAGTCCTTGGTTAAAATTTTTAAAAATATTCAATAAATAGTGTTGGAAAAATTGGACAGATACATGCAAAAAAAAAAAAAAAAAAAAAAAAAAAAAAAAAAAAAAAAAAAAAAAAAAAAAAAAAAAAAAAAAAAAAAAAAAAAAAAAAAAAAAAAGGAAACTACAATACCAACTTATGCCATACAAAAAGATAAACTCCAAATGGAAAAAAACACTTAAGTGTACATTGCAAAAGCATAAAAATCCTAGAAGAAAACATGACAGTAAAATTTCAGATATCTCACATAGTAATATTTTTACTGATATATCTCCTAGGGCAAGTGAAACAAAGAAAAAAATTTTAAAATGTGATTATATCAAATTAAAAACCTTATGCAGAGCTAAAGAAACCATCAACAAAATGAAAAGGGAACATAATATATGGGAGAACATGTTTGCCAATGATATATCAGACAAGGGTTTAATCTCCAAAATACATAAAGAACTCATATGACTCAACACAAGAAAGACAAACAATCCAATTTTAAAAAATGAGCAAAGGACTTGAATAGATACTTTCCAAAGAGGACATACAGATGGCCCATATGAAAAAAATACTCAACATCACTAATCATCACTAATGAACACCTGCCAGAATGGCTACCATCAATAAATCAATAAACAACAAGTTTTGGAGAGGATGTGGAGAAAAAGGAACCCTCATGTACTGTTGGTGAGAAGTTAGATTGGTGTAGCCACTGTGAAAAACAGTATGGAGTTTCCTCAAAAAATTAAAAATGGAACTACCTTTTGACCCAGCAATCGTATGTCTGGGAATATATCTTAAGAATACTGAAACACCAATTCAAAAGAATACTTGTGCTCCCATGTTCATAGCAGCATTATTTACAATAGCCAAGATCTGTAAATGGCCCAAGTGGCCTTCAGCAGATGGGTGGATAAAAAAACTATGGTACATTTACACAGTGGAATACTATGCAACAATAAAAAGAAGGAACTCCTGCCTTTTGCTACAACATGGGTGGAACTGGAGACTATTATGCTAAGTGAAATAAGCCAGTCAGTAAAAGACAAATATCATATAATTTCACTTACATGTGGAATCTAATGAAAAAAATAAACTAATGAACAAAATAGTAACAGAGGCATGGATACATGGACCAGACTGAGAGCTGTCAGAGGGAAGGAGGGAGAGGGATTAGAAGAAAGAAGGTGAAGGGAGCAGCCAAAGAATATATATGTGTGACCCGTGGACGTAGACAACAGTGTGACGACAGCCTGAGGGAGCAGGGAGTAGGGACAGTGTGGAGGTGGGAAATTGGGGGAAAGTGGGGACAATCGTAATAGTATAAACAATAAAAAAATAACAGAAAAATTTTTTCAAGTATAAACTTGGTCACTGATGAAAGCTTTTCCCCTAGAAATAGTAATGAAAAATGAAACTCTAATTCAATCATTCAAAAAGGTTTATCTAGAGATAAGAGATTGATTTACTTAGGTTGCAATGATAAAACACACACAAATAAAATGTAAATATGTACCTGGCTGGTGTGGCTTAGTGGATTGAGTGCCAGCCTGTGAACCAAAGGGTCACTGATTCAATTCCCAGTCAAGGCACTTGCCTGGGTTGTGGGCCAGGTCCCAAGTGGGGGGCGGGTAAGAGGCAACCACATATTGATGTATCTCTTCCTCTTTCTCCTTCCCTTGCTCTCTCTCTAAAAATAAATACAAATCTAAAAATAAAATTAAAACAAATATATACAAATATGTATATCTGCTAACAAAAGAGTATATTGTATTTTCAAATCATGAGTAAATAAAAATTTATTTTGTTCTATTAATTAAAACACGAACCATGGTTTTACAGGAAAAGTATGGTCTTTTTGTTAAGATTTTATTTATTTTTAGAGAGAGAAGAAGGGAGGGAGAAAGAGAGGAAGAGAAACATCAATGTGTGGTTGCCTTTTACACACCTCCTACCAGGGACCTGGCCTACAACCCAGGAATGTGCCCTGACTGAGAATCAAACCAACAAACCTTTGGCTTACAGGCCTGCGCTCAATCCCTGAGCTACACCAGCCCGAACAGAAAGCATGATCATTAGAAAGGGACACATCTGTGTTTAAATCTAAGCTCTGCAACTTAGAGGAGTAAAGAAAGTTAAACTGCTGTATCTTCCAGAACCTCAGTTTCCTCATTTGTAAAATTGTGATAATAATTGTATCCCCCTCAGAGAGTTGTTCTGAGGATTAAATGATAAAATATATTTAAAGTACCAGCATATAATAGGGATGGTAGCAATAATGGCAATGATTATATATAAGCAATTACTAAATATTATTGAACCAAATTTAAGGAAAGTTTCCTGTCTTTATATTTGTAAAGATTATAAAATTAATAAATCCTAGTTTACTAAAGATTTACTAACTAAAGTCAACCTCAAATTTTATTTTTATTTTAGAAATAAATAAAAAGAAGTAATAAAGAAGAAAATAACATTTAAGTCAGATGATGCAGTTTAATATTTCTCTTTTCCTTTTTAAATTTTTTATTTTTAAGTATATTTTATTGATTATACTGTTACAGTTATTCCAATTTTTTCCATTTGCCCTCCTCTACCCGGTACCCCCGTCCCTCCAGCAGTCCCATCTAGTTCATGTCCATGGGTCGTACTTATAAGTTCTTTGATTTCTCCCCTTCCTATACTATTCTTAACTTCCCCCTGTTCATTTTGTTCCTACCAATGCTTCTTGACCCCTGCACCATTTTCCCCTTTCTCCCCATTCTCCCCTCCCAGTTGATAACTCTACAAATGATCCCAATACCTATGATTCTGTTCCTGTTCTTGTAGTTTGCTTAGTTTGTTTTTGTTTTGTTTTTTTTAGATTCAGTTGTTGATAGTTGTAAGTTTGTTGTCATTTTACTGTTTATATTTTTTATCTTCTTTTTCTGTTTATCTTCTTCTTTTTCTTAAATAAGTCCTTTTAACCATTTCATATAATAAAGGCTTGGTGATGATGAATTTCTTTAACTTCACCTTGTCTGGGAAGTGTTTTATCTGCCCCTCCATTCTATATGATAGCTTTGCTGGATAGAGTAATATTGGTTGTATATCCTTATTTTTCATTACTTTGAATATGTCTTTCCAGCCCCTTCTTACCTGCAAAGTTTCTTTTGATAAGTCAGCTGACAGTCTTATGGGAACTCCTTTGTAGGTAACTATCTGCTTTT
Source organism: Tonatia bakeri (assembly GCA_004024845.1). Classification (NCBI taxonomy): domain Eukaryota; kingdom Metazoa; phylum Chordata; class Mammalia; order Chiroptera; family Phyllostomidae; genus Tonatia; species Tonatia bakeri. The sequence continues at coordinate 10,287 of PVIA01013229.1, read as the reverse complement.
CTCTTGCTGTTTGTAGGATTCTTTCTTTATCTTTAACCCTTGGCATTTTATTTTATTTTATTTCATTTTATTTTATTTTATTTTATTTTATTTTATTTTATTTTATTTTATTTTATTTTTAACAAATATCTTTTAATATTGTTGTTCAAGTACAGTTTTCTAGATTTTCCCCCTACTCCCTCACCCCACCCCTCCCTGCCTCCCACCCTCCCACCCTCAAACCTACCCTCTTTGACTTTTTCCATGTATCCTTTATACACGTTCCTTGATGGCCCTTCCTCTATTTTCCCCCATTATCATTCCCCCCACCCCTCTGGTTTCTGTCAGTTTTTTCTTTATTTCAATGTCTCTGGTTACATTTTGCTTGCTTGTTTGTTTTCTTGATTATATTTTATACATATAGGAGAGATCATATGGTATTTGTCTTTCACTGCCTGGCTTACTTCACTTAGCATAATGCTCTCCAGTTCCATCTATGCTGTTGAGAAGTGTAGGAGCTCCTTTCTTTCTTCTGCATAGCATTCCACTGTGTAAGTGTACCATAGTTTTTTATCCACTCATGTACTGATGAGTACTTAGGTTGCATCTAGCACTTGGCTACTGTAAATTGTGTTCCTATAAACATTGGAGTGCATAGGTTCTTTTGATTTGGTGTTTCAGGGATTTTAGGGTATAGTCCCAAGAGTGGAATTGGCAGGTCAAAAGGCAGTTCTACTTTTACTTTTCTGAGGAAATTCCATACTGTTTTCCAAAGTGGCTGTACCAGTTTGCATTCCCACCAAAAGTGCACTAAGGTTCCCTTGTCTCCACATCCTCTCCAACACTTGCTGTTTGTTGATTTATGATGACCATTCTCACTAGTGTCAAATGGTATCTCGCCATGGTTTTAATTTACATCTCTCTGATGGCTAGTGATGCTGAGCATCTTTTCGTATGTCTCTGTATGTCCCTCTTGGAGAAGTGTCTGTTCAGGTCCTTTGCCCATTTTTTAATTGGATTTTTTGTCTTCTTGGAGTGGAATCATGTGAATTCTTTATGTACTTTTTGGAGATCAAACCCTTGTCTGAGATATCATTTGCAAATATGTTTTCCCATACAGTTCCTTCCTTTTTCACTTTGCTGCTGTTTTCTTTGGCCATGCATAAGCTTTTTATTTTGATGAGATCCCATTTGTTTATTTTTTTTTCCTCTATGTCCCTTGAGACATTTTGGTGAAAATACTGCTGCTTGGAATATCTGAGATTTTCCTGCCTATGGTCTCCTCTAGGACTTTTATGGTGTCATGACTTATATTTAAGTCTTTATCCACCTTGAGTTTATTTTTGTGTATGGTGTACGTTGGTGATCTAGTTTCCTTTTTTTTTTTGCGTGTAGCTGTCCAGATCTCCCAACACCATTTGTTGAAAAGGTTATTTTTATTCTGTTTGTTGCTTATGCTCTCTTTGTTGAATATCAATTGACCAGAGGTGTAGATTTATTTCTGGGTTCTCCACTGTGTTCCATGGGTCTATATGTCTGGTCTTATGCCAGTATCAGACTGTTTTGATTACCATGGCCTTGTAATATAGTTTGATATCAGGATGTGATCCCTCCTACTTTTCTCAAAATTGCTGTGGCTATTCAGGGTCATTTATTGTTCCATATAAGTTTTTGAAATGTTTTTTCTATATCTGTGAAATATGTCATTGATATTTTAATAAGGATTGCATTGAATCTATAAATTGCTTTGGATAGTATGGACATTTTGATGATGTTAATTCTTCCAATCCATGAACACGGTATATGCCTCTATTTATTTTTACCTTTCTTAATTTCTCACTTCAGTGTTCCGTAGTTTTCTGAGTACAGGTCTTTTACTTCCTTGGTAAGGTTTATTCCTAGGTACTTTATTTTTCTTGTTGCTATAGAAAATGGGATTTTTTCCTGATTTCTGATTCTGATATTTCATTGTTGGTATATAAAAATGCCTTTACTTTCTGGGTATTCACTTTGTATCCCACTGTTTTGCCAAATTCAATTATTAGGTTGGGCAGTTTTTTGGTGGCATCTACAGGGTTTTCTATGTACATTATCATATCATCTACAGTTTTACTTCCTTCTTTACAATTTGGATGCCTTTTAATTTGTTTTCTTGTCTGATTGCTGTGGCTAAGACTCCCAATACTATGTTGAATAGAAGTGGTGAAAATGGACATCTTTGTCTTGTTTCTTATCTTAGTGGGAAAGCTTTTAATTTTTGGCCATTAAATATGATGTTAGCTGCAGGTTTTTCATCTATGGCCTTTATTATGTTGAGGTATGCTTCCTCTATTCCCACTTTGCTGAGTGCTTTTATCATAAATGGGTACCTTATCAAATGCTTTTTCCACATCTATTTATAAGATCATGTGATTTTTGTCTTTCTTTTTGTTTATGTGATATATTATGTTTATTGATTTGCAAATATTGTGCCATCCTTTCATCCCTGGGATAAATTCCATTTGACCATGGAGTATTTATTTAAAATAAATAAAGTAAAATAAAAGTTGAAAATGTAGCACTATTTAACTCACAGCATTTGGTTTATACACTGTGCTGATTTTGTTGTTCCCCAGTAGCTTAGTTGTACCTAGTCTTGTAGAGAAAAAGTTATGTGTATTAGTGCATCAGTCCTTCAATTGTATCCCAAGGACCATACTTAGCTAATTTAAGTTCCATGGGGATTTAATCCTTCTCAAAATTGTGTTCCTTGTTCTTTCCTTATATTTGCTTTATACTTTGAGTGTAGGAGATCTTAAAGTATGGTAATAAGTAAAATGAAAATGAAGAAATAAAATAGAAATCTATATTTAATATCCATAAGGTAGTAATCATGAAATTTTAATTTGAAAAAGTCCTATGAATATGCTAGTGGGCCATTGGCTTAATGGAGTATTGAGGTCTGATATTTCCTCTGACTGGGTAGATCAGCACAACATGGAACTAATGTTCTTAGTCTAAGCAATTATGAAGAAATGAACAATGGTGATCATTCTCCTGAAGTATTTTACTTCAGTGGTTCCTTAAGAGATGGTTCAGAGTTTCTCTTTTATTGGAGCATAATTCACCACTTACATTTTATTGATCACAGATCTTGAAATGGAGTGTGTGTGTGTGTATATGCAAAACTCACTTAAGGTGACAAAATAAATTTTTTGTGACTCAGTTGGGCCAGGTAAGTATTTCAGCATTAATGTATGAAGGGGCTTTGGGACAAATACATCTGACAAGCCACTGAGAAAAAAAGAGCTTTGTTATTTGAAGTGAGTGTAGCTATATCATACAAACAAATAAAAAATGTATCCTAAAAAAATAAAGAAAAAGAAAGAGAAAGGGGGAAAACACCACAGCTTAAATTATAGATTTGTAAATGTTCTGCTGTTTTATAATTTTTCAGTTGAAACTACAGTTCCCTTTTTCTTCTTTTATTTTTATAGCCCAGAAGATGGACATTTGGCAAGCCATAATAGACTGCTCCTTTCCCAGGTATGTCCTGCCTGTTTCCTTTATGTGTGAATAGGAAATGGCTTAAAGGCACCTGTGTGATGAAGGTCCCAGGGGCAGCTGCCTGACCAGTGAATGCCTGATTATGTGTTAACATGCTTTGTCAGATATTGGCAGAATCTGTTCTCTTCTTTTGCCTTTTCAGTGAGGGTACCATTGACAGCCTGGCTACCCATTTATAGAAATGTTGTCCATCAAACTGTGAGGAAGGACAATAGTGTTTTTCTGTGGCCAGTGACTGTGGGAAACTTTCCTTTGGCTATTCAGGCAATTTTTAGAGCTTGCTCTGAAGAGGAGAGACTGATGAGTGCAAAAAGTACAATTAAGCAAAGCCAGACTTCAATTGAAGGCTCTCGTGTAGTCTGCTTTCTCATTTTTTTTTTTTAAATTTAGACGGGAAAAAACCCTATGGGTTTTCATGTTGCTGTGTGGCATTCAGCAGGGGGCTATTACAATCCTAAATTTTTTTTCTAGACCACCTAATTCTAAGTTAAAATTAAATGTAATGAGAGCCACTTGGAGTTCTGAATATTTTAAAGCATAATTCCCACAGAAGGGATTCGACCTAAACTGCAGTGAGCATCAGTTGGCTAATTATAGCTGCATTTTATATTACAGCAGGTGTCAGATGCAGTCATCTCAATAAAGTCCACATAATACTGTGGGAAATAACAAAGACTTTTCTTTGAATGTGGGTACTAATTTCTGCTAGGTGTCATATGAGCCTTGATACTTCTTATTGGCATTAACAAGAGCACTGCAGCACTCAGAAATGCTTTTTGCTTGGGATGAATTGATACTGTAAAGCACTTACCAGTCAGAGTTGGCAGATGTCAGTAGTTAATACTAATGTTGCAGAGGTCGGAATATAATGCAAAGAGTCTTATGTAAATACTCTTAGATGATGGGCTGGTTTTGAGAAGGCGCCTGAGCACTGCACCAACTCACTTAATGAAAGTTAAATAGATAGCAGTGGGGTATCTGCATTTACTTTGGCTCCTGCTTTATTGCAGCTCCTCTAGAAGTGAAAGGCAGATGGTAAAGCAGTAAACTAGGTGAACAAAATACACTGGACTTGGCTGAGGGCTCGTTACACTCACCATCCTTTCCTTGAACTTGTGTGGGTGATTTGAATTACTAAAGTGATAGGGCAGAAGCATGCCTGAAGATAAGGACGCCTGTTGGGTAACAGAAAAAATAAATTGAATTTAGAAACTGTGTCTGCGGCTGAAATACATTTGGACAATTGGCTAGGCAAAAGGCATGTCACTTGAAAATCATGACAGTTGTCCTGCACTGCTCCATTCTTCTCGGAGATACACAGTTTATCCAACCTATTGTCGTCACATTGGATCATAACAGATGCAATCAAATGGAGCACCTATTAAAATCGTATTACAAAATACCAACTGAGATATGACAAATGAGAACTCTTTATACACATTCCTCTCTGGGATCAAGGCTGTTTATTTTACCAATTCAGAGTTAATAAAGCAAAGGTGGCATCTTTAATGATGATCCCCAAATCAGTTTTGGGTTCTCATTTTGGCAGGGTACAGTTTATGATATCTCATAGCAAGCCCTGTACAGTGCTGTCAGTGATTAGGCAGGACTTCAAGGAGGTCAACATTCATTCAACACTGGGTCAGTCAACTTTCGGCCGTGGTAGGGGCAAAACTCTATTCCGCCCAGCGGGGAAATCTTAGATAGCAAGAGGACAATGTCTGTCCTCAAGTGCTGACCACTTATTTACAAAACCAACCTCCCTCACAGCTCTTTTGGAGATTTTTGTTAGTTTTCATTTAGATCAGATATGTCTATGAATTTTGATAAAGTTTAGGAAAAAATTGTAAAATAGTGTACAAAGTCAGAAAAATAACTGTAAAGGAGGACAGATAATCTGCAAATGGCAATTGAGTCCTCAATAATGTTCAAGTGTTTATAATACCTAAAGCCTCGATTGTGGGTGTTTTATTTCTTATTTTTCTTACACAAATTAAATATTTCCTTATTATAGAAATTTTTAAAATCATATATAAGATCCAAAAATTCCATAATTCTACTACCTAGCTCAGATATTATTACTATTTTGTTATATATAATGTTTATCTCCATTCATTTATATACATAGAAAATATATATGTACATTTTAAATAATGGGAAATATTATAATATACTTAGAATATCTTTATACTATTATATATTCTTCCACAACATAATTTTTACTGATTACATAATATGTAGTGCATACATATGCCATGCTTTATTTTTAAATTTACTGTTACTGTACACTTAGCTTATTTCCATTTTTTGCTGCTAAAACCATACTTTAATGAACACTCTTGTACCTAGGTGTTTTTCTAAGTTCATAATAATTTGCTTATTCCTGGTTGTGAAAATGCTGGATCTAGGAATACTTGCAATTTTTAATTAAAGCTACAGGTTTCAAGGCAATTTTCGTAGAGAAGAAAAATATCTTTAGTATGAAATTCTTCATTGTTTTCCACCTAGGTGTGAAATTTTAATTGTAGAAAGATTTTAAAGTATAAGTCAGGAGTTTAGTTTCAAATGCTAAATTGTGAATAAAATAAGATCTTCTGCCTAGGAAATTGACCAGCTATTATCGGATTAGTCAGCAGGTGGCTTCTGTAGTTATGAGATTTCAGTACAATGAATCTATATACTGTGAACTATAAATATGCAGTGCCTAGCAGCACAGTGTGAACATCTAAGGTGCCAGGGTCATTATTTAGACCTTTATGTGGAAAGAACTCTGGTATATATGTAAACATTATATATGTAAACAATTCTGGTGTACCTTGAAATATTATGTGCATATGCATTAATTGGTCTCGTGCCTTTAATATTGCAAAATTAAATAAAGAGTGAAAAGGGTCCTGACCAGTGTGGTTCAGTGGGCTGGGTGTCGTCCTGCAAACCAAAAGGTCACCAGTTCGATTCCTGGTCAGGGCACATGCCTGGGTTGTGAGCTAGGTCCGCAGTTGGGAATGTGTGAGAGACAACCAATCGATGTTTCTCTCACACGTTGATGTGTCTCTCCCTCTCTTTGTCCCTCCCTTCCCCCTCTCTAAAAATAAATAACTAAAGTCTTTTTTTAAGAAAAGAGTGAAAAGGCCATTAGTTTTGGACTGCTTCTAATTTAAGCTATTCAGGTTCAACTGGCCCTCACTGTGGCTCAGAAATCTTTTTGTATGTCAATTCTAACCATGCTTTACATAATAATTATGCCAAGTCTTCTTCATTCTCCCCGAGGCTAATCCAAGAAAACTCATAAGAACCAGAGAAAGCCTCTAATTTCTATGCTTTGCATTGATAGCAAAATAATATATATTTTGATTTAATAGACTATTAGAAATATTAAGTGAGCTTGGAGATATTGTTGGGCTTTAACTGCTTTCCAAGTAGAGTGCTGTAACTATAATCATTGAACCTAAAGAATTTAATTAAAGAACTTGAAGATATTAATCCTACATCTAACCCTCACAGAGAACTGAGACATTCGACTTTTGAATACCTTCAGTTAAGTGTCAATGTCCTATCCTAGCAATACATTTCAGAATTTAATATAGTCACTTAAATCCCTGTAGTTATTTCATGTAGTAGACACACACACTGAGATAGTTGCCTGATATTTGGCACTCCTATAGCAGCCTGTCTGGGCTACCCATCTACCTGCTTTTGGGGAAAGCACTTCTCCTCTAATGCCAGACATTAGTGGGTGTTAACAGCTGGGCCTGATCACGGAAAGACTGACAACATGTCCTGAGATATGCTCCCTGAGGAGCAACATCAGAGGCCTAACACTGTGAGGGAATGTGGAATTCACTAAACTAATCCAATGAGTACAAATAAACAAACAACAGTAACAAACCCCAAAGGGGAAGACCAGTACCTGTTTTATGTAATCCTCCTACCTACACATGATGATTGATTCAGAGATGGGCAAAATACCCAAGCAGGGCCCAAGAAAGCCTTCCCTGGTACATTTTATAATGGAGATGTTGGGTAAGATCTCTCTCCTCCCTGTCTCAGAAGATCTGAGGATGTAAGCTTAGGGCTCCTGGCAGCCGTGGCTCCTACCCTACACAGAAACTGCCTGCAACTGCAGAGAACAAAGCTAACATGGAAGAGAGAAATAGAACAAGAGGCAAAGAGAGAGGATTGAGACAAAGAGAGAGAATGCATGCCAGAAACAGCTGCCGGCAGACTGATCCATCTGATTCCACATGTCCCAAAGGCCAGCTTCAGCGCCTCTCTTCACGTATTATGGCAATAGATAAGCCGCCTACATTCCTTTTTATTCTTTTACATTAACTGATTAGAATTGGTGTTCTGTTACCTTCAGACCTTAGAGTTCTGGCTAATAAACATACTCAATGGTTTCTTATTTGTGTACCCTCAGTAAAATCTCTAGAGTTTACAGTGGGAAATTAGAAGTGGGTTCTTTCTCCCAGAGCTCTTGGTAGGGAACCAAAGAAAAATATTGACAGGATTCACATTTGAGAGTTCACACATGACAATTCATGAGACTTCTAATTTTTGTTTTAGTGACTATGTAGTTCTTATTTTAATTTCAGCTTTCAGATTAAATAATTCTGTCATTCATTCTATACTTACTTATTGATGTTTTCCTATGTGCAAGGGACAGTTGTAGGTACTGTAGACTGGTAAATAAAATAGCTCCCCCACCTTGAAGAGGCTTCCAACTTGGTAGTAATCATGATAGCAAATACATATCTGGGAATTGTTCTAAGTGCTTAACATATTTAACCCTCACCATAAGCCTGTGAAACAGGAGTTATTATTGCCTGCATTTATGGATGAGGAGACTGAGCCACAAAGGTTATGAGTAGCTTGTCCATGTTCCACAGGCAGGTGATGGAGCTGGGGTTTGAACCTGGGCTGTGTGGCTCCAGAGCCCGAACTCTTAGTCGCTACTCGCTGCCTCCTCTAGTAGTAAAGACTAAATTATAAGAGAAGTCTTCATATAAGAAAGTTCACATTAAGTTCTTTATGTAGTAAGTTTCAGAGTGGCAATCTTAATTGTACCTGTATAAAATGAATCTATAAGTTGTTCAACTATTTATATATGCAGAAACCTAACATGGAGATAAATAACTTTATTTACATGTTTGGCAATTAAAGCTTCTCTATGAACACAAGCTTCTTTAGTGTTTTCTAATATTTAACCAATTTTTTCTGATTGCAAAAGGATACATTTACTTGGAATATATAAAAATATAGAAAATCTTGAAAGTTACCCATAATTTCCCCATCACTATATACCCATTGATAATATTTATTATTTAGATCATGGTATTGTCTTACAATTTTTAATTTTCTTAGGTAGGACAGTAATAACAGTGAATCCTATTTCTCTATTTCACCAAGTATGAGAATGTTGAACTTTTTTATGTTTGATTATTTTGTTAATGTTCAATTACAGTTGTCTGCATTCCCCACCCCTCCACTCCCTCCAACCCCAGGCAAACCCACCTTTCCCCCTTGCTTCCACCCTCCCCCTTGGTTTTGTCCATGTCCTTTATAGTAGTTCCTGAAAACCTTTCCCCACCATTGTCCCCTCCCCCCTCTCTTCGGGCTATTGTTAGATTGTTCTTAATTTCAATGTCTCTGGGTATATTTTGTTTGCTTTTTTCTTTTGTTGATTAGGTTCCTGTTAAAGGTGAAATCGTATGGTATTTGTCTTTCACAGCCTGGCTTATTTTGCTTAGCATAATGCTTTCCAGTTCCATCCATGGTGTTGAGAAATGTAGGAGCTCCTTCTTTCTCTCTACTGCATAGTATTCCATTGTGTAAATAGACCATGGTTTTTGATCCACTCACTTACTGATAGGCACTTAGGTTGCTTCCAGTACTTGGTTATTATAAATTGTGCTGCTATGAACATTGGGGTGCATAGGTTCTTTTGGATTGGTGTTTCAGGGCTCTTAGGATACAGTCCCAGCAGTGGAATTTCTGGGTGGAAAGGCAGATGCATTTTTAGTTTTCTGAGGAAATTCCAGACTGTTTTCCACAGTGTCTGCACCAGTCTACATTCCCACCAACAGTGTAGTAAGGTTTCCTCTTCTCCATAACTTCCCTAGCACTACTTGTTTGTTTATTAATGATAGCCATTCTGACCAGTATGAAGTGGTATCTCACTGTGGTTTTAATTTGCATCTCTCTAATGGCTAGTGATGCTGAGCATCTTTTCATATTTCTCTGGGCCCTCTGTATGTCCTCCTTGGAGAAGTGTCTGTTCAAGTCTTTTGCCCATTTTTTAATTGGGTTGCTTGTCTTCTTGGAGTGAAGTCACGTGAGTTCTTTATGTATTTTGGAGATCAAACCCTTGTCTGAGGTATCATTGGCAAATATGTTTTCCCATATAGTCAGTTTTCTTTCCATTTTAATGCTGTTTTCTTTAGCCATGAAGAAGCTTTTTAATTTGATGAGGTCCCATTTGTTTATTCTTTCCTTTATGTTCTTTGCTCTAGGGGACATATCAGTGAAGATGTTGCTGTGTGTAATGTCTGAGATTTTCCTGTCTACATTCTCCTCTAGGACCTTTATGGTGTCACAACTTATATTTAAGTCTTTTATCCACCTTGAACTTATTTTTGTGTATGGTATAAGTTGGTGATTGAGATTCATTTTTTTGCTTGTAGCTGTCCAGATCTCCCAACACCATTTATTGAACAGGCTATTTTTACTCCATTTTATTCTTCTTCCCCTTTGTCAAATATT
>PVIA01013228.1:0-33277 GCA_004024845.1 Tonatia bakeri | reverse complement strand
GAGTTACCTGAAATCTTTTGATCAATTACTAGTGTTCTGAAAATTGCTTCCATGTTGGGTGATCAAGAAATTTACATGAAGAGGGATGCCCAACTAGTCTATTTTTCCCTATCTAGGAATAGAACTGTCTCTGTGATTCTGATCCCATCTTCCCACACTGAAAATCACTGGTTTACATGTTTAAAGGCTCTTTCCATGAAATCTGGGTGAAAAAGCAGATATCCTAAAACTCAGTTTAATGTGTTTTCCTTAACAAGATCCTGAAGGTTCTCAAAGTGTAGGATTTCCTATGTTAGTAAAATTTCAAAGAAGAGAATAGTAATCAGTATATCCAAAATGTCTGCAAGAAGATTTAGAAGATATTCCTTTCTAGAAAAAAGCTCAGTTTTACTCTTAGCTGACCATAGAGCCCATAAGATAATACTATAAACCAGCGATGTCAAACTCATTTTCGCTGGGGGGCACATCAGCCTCGTAGTTGCCTTCAAAGGACCAAAATAATTTTAGGACTGTGTAAATGTAATTACTCCTTAATAGTTAAGGAGCTGAAATTACATTCAGTCCTTTGAAGTCAACTGCAAGGCTGATATGGCCCCCAGTGAAAATGAGTTTGACACCCGTGCTACAAATGTTTCTGAAGGAATTGCTAGAATCGGGTTAGAACGGGAATAGGAGTCACAGCTCTGCCTCCTGTGCCCCAGTGCAGAACTTGTACCTATGCTGTCACCTATCAGCTGCAGTGCTCTCTGACCTTTGACATTATTATTATTTATTATTATTATTATTATTATTTCTTCTAGTATTATTCTACTATTATTTTATGCTGATTCAAGTCTTCTGGAACTAAGTAAATTGCAAGGGGGTATAAGAGCAGTGAAAATGCAATATATTCCACAAAATTTGTACTTGGGTTCTTGAGTATTATCTTCAACTTTTGTGAGTTCTAAATCCTATTTACTCTTTCAGAAATGGAAATTCATGTTATTCATATGAAACTAGTGTACAAATACAGAACTGTGTTAATAACAATAATAAAATGAGATTCCTGTGTTTCAGAGGCCACTGCGGGGAACCTTTGCAGAGCTGGCATTCGTCAGAACAAGTTCACGGGGCCTCCAGAGGCTGCCTCCCAGGTGGTCGCTGACTTTTCAGTGCCCTGTAGCATCTGTCACTTTCCTTTTCCTGATCCTGACATTAGCTTTGCAGCAATGCGACCCAGGGTTGCCACACCTGCATCATTCTCACTATTCCTTCTTTCTCTGTGATCCAAGACATGCCCTGCTACTCCTCCATTCTACATCTTATTTACCTCTTTGAGGCAGACCAAATATCATCAACCTCTATTTACAAAAGGGACTAAGAGCGATGTTGTCGCAACCCCTTAGATCTTACAAAAATGCTAAAGACGTGGCTTTCTTAGTTTTTTTCTGAAAAACCCTCTCCTGAAGACTCAAAAGTGAAACAAGGAAGGAAAATTAATGAAACAAGGAAAGCTTCATTGGCTAGTTACTCAAGTTACACATATACTCTATGGTCAGTACCAGTCTTTCTTGTGGTTAACGGCCTGTTGTTTTATGACAAGCTTACAGCTAAAACTTGATGCATACAGCCTAAACCAAACTTATGGTTTCCACTCTGGCTCAGAAGAATTTCCTTCCAGAATTCCCTAAAACTCGACCAAGGGATCTACCCTGAAATCTTCCCACACATCCTTGGGCTTGACCACATTTATAGTGAGTGTAGAATGATCATTTACTTCAGTATACCACAATGTGTTTGTTTCCATGGACTTCCTCATTTTACACGCAGTCAAAATGCAAATAACACTTAAAGGATCACATCGGTTAGTGCTCCTCTAGGCTTTTAGATTGTGCAATACTCATTCACAATATCATCCAAGTTGGATCAACTAGCTGAACCAAGAAAGAAAAAACGGAGTTCTGACCCCATTCCAGACACTGATCTTTCATATACATACACACAAAACCAGAAAGAATCATATAAACTTACTAAAGGAGCAAAACAACAAACCCAATTTCTAAAAAAAAAAAAACTAAACTAAACTAAAAAACCTCTTTATCTGCAACAAAAAATAATGTTAATAAAATTCGTATGTCTGTAGATTTTTAGATAATGAATTCATCAACTTACCAAACAGCCCCTGGTTTGTGTAAATGGAGTGAGACTAAAGCACGGGACAGATTTCATTCTGGAAGCACAGGGAACGTGCTTTACTCGTAGACAACCTAAACATCAGAAAACACTGATATCATCCAGCAATGTGTGGTGGGCAGCATCCAACTGTTTCATTTCTGTTAGGAGAATTGACATTTGAGATGTCAGATCTATTATTGGACAACTCTAAATAAAATCAAACCACAAAGTTCTGTAAGTAACAATTTGACAAGGAAAACAAAATCATTTTAAGTTTATTATCCAATTCCTCTCTGCCTCAAAATATTCACTAATGTGATAAGAACTAGGCTTTAGCTGTCATATAGGTGAAATAATGTTTCTAGAAATCAAAAGATTTCAGAAAACTATAGTACAAAGATTTTCCTCCTTCCTGCACTCCATCCTCCCTTCTTTCCTTCTTTTTCATTTTTCATGGTTCTTATTCTTCACCCCCCTTTCACTCCTTTTCATTCTTCTTTTTTCCTTTTATTCCTGCCTTACTCCAGAATATACACATAAAATATGCAACATGTGACCAGCTTGATCATTGAAATGGCCTAGAAAGAGAAAGAAAAAAAAACAGATTGGGGGCTGGTTCTGGGTGAGAAGGAGTAAAGACACCTCGCCCCTGTCTCCCCCCACCCCCGCCCCTGAATGCAGCTACAAACCCTGGGGAAAATGTTTGCAGCAGCAGTGTGAGGACTGAAAGGTAACAAGTAGCAGGAAGCTTCACGAAGAAGAGCAGAATTCTAAGTACCACTAGACCAATGGTGTCTTTACAGGTTGGCTTTTGTTTTTGCTTTGTTTTCCTTTTTGTTTTACCTTTCCTCCAGCTCCCTGAGGCTTCTACTCAACACATGCCAAACCCGAAAACTGGGCATCCGTGTTGACAGATTGCTCAAAAATCAGCACTTCAGCTCTGGCTTGAAGAGTGGGAAAGAGGTCTCTCCACACTCAGAGTGGAGGAAATCTCTCGTTTGGGTTTCTTTTCTCCATCCTGTAGCGCCCCAGCCCCAGTCTTTTGGCAGTAGCAGCAGTGACAGCAGTAGCAACAAGGATTGATAGGAACCTAAAACACCAGAAGAAGGAGACCTTCTCTGATCAGAGCAACCACGGTCCCAGGAGGGTGGAATGAAACAACAAAGCTGATTTTGCCTTCTCTCTTTTTTGACAAATGCCTACCCACCCATCACCCCCTCTCCTCCCACCTCATTCTCCCAACCTCCCACTCCCAGTGAGAAGGCATTTCACGCTGGCGAGTTCTGACTCTGGCCAAGCTGATCAAACACAGACAGCATTACAAGTGGGGCCTTCCAAGGAGCCAGTAGAGAGGTCAGACAATGATAACTCTCTGGAAATGAGCCACTAAACAAGCTCGAGTTTGGTTTCCAAGCTGCTAATTTTCACCACAAATGTTGCATGTTTGTTTTTGAGGCTACTGATAAAACTGGAAGTAGAAAATGGAACCAGAGCTAGTTAAAACACCCCAAGGCTCAATGTTTTTATTCTGACAACCATTTTTCTTTGACAAGTGTCCCCTAGATTGCTCCAAGTCTTTGGTGAATTTCTAAAGTTCTAATAAAGTTAATTTTGATCATTTGTGCACTATTTTTGGTTGCATTTATTGAGGGGATAATTTTTAGTTGTCCTTACCCTGCCATGTCCATTGACATCACATATGGAAAGATTTGTATCTGCCATATAATTTAATATTTTACTTATAAATTAGTTCTTTTTCTTCTTCTATTTCCTAACTCCCATTGCTTACATTAAAATACGTTCTACTAGCTTAAAAGTTATGTATTTTTTCTTCTAGAAGTTAACCCTAATTTAACAAGAATCCACAATATGCTTTTTTTCTGCCTTTTTTCTGAAATCTTCAAATATTTATTTTTCCCTCACACACATGACCCCTATAACACAAGTACAGGCATTCCTCTGAGACATTGTGGGTTCGATTCCAGAGCACTGCAATAAAGTGAATATCACAATACAAAGAGTCATAATCTTTTTGCTTGGGGAGGTTCTTGCCTTCAATGTGTTAAAAAAAAAAAAAGCAACATCTGTTAGGCACAATAAAGCGAAGCACGCAGAAATGAGGTTCGCCTGTACACGGAACTATTTTTTCAGCTGACTTCAGAGCAGGACGTGCCTGAGCTATTCCCACATAAAGCTGCTCACCTGCAGAGGCCCTGACACTGACTCCAAGTCATGAACTATACCTGTGCAGTCCGTAGGTCTCCGCAAGCTCTGGCCTCTGCCGACGTCATCAGTATTATTTCCCCCCACTCTCTTTTTCCACTCATGGCACTGGACCACATGAGCCTTCCAATTTGACAGCCAAGCATACTTAGTCCTTTACTCTCTCGTGACCTTTGCAAGTTTTTCCCTCTGGTGAATATTCTCCTCCACTGCTGCCTTATTAAATGGTTCTGTTACCTAATTAAATATTGAGATCTAACAGTAGTCTTCAGATGAAAGAAATTTTCCTTCTCATTACACTTATAAAATAGCATCATTTAAACCACAGGATGTCCCTGCAAATAAGGCTGAGCTCTTCGGTTTGTCCAGTTATATCTAGCCTGTATAAAATAGCCTATTTCATGATTACCAGACTTTAGAGATGACTGTTATCAGCTTAGATTTTCAATAAACTTTTTAAAAGTTAAGATAATCTTTTTGGTTTGTATTGTGTTACCACTAAAATAATTGCTCTAAAACTTGGTTCAGAAACTAGAAAAGAAGGTTCAGCTGCCTGGTATGTTTTTCTCTTGATGAATACTCACAAACAATAATTGACCTGGACAGGGGATCTATAGCTACATCTAGAGAATGTAACTCTCTCTATACGTCAGGGGCAATATAAACCCTTCATTACTTAGAGTTGTCTCTCTCTTTTCTTAGTAGCCTGAAAACATCCATTTTAAATGTGAATGGGAATTACTAGAATTCTCCTAGCTACAGAACAGATTCCAAATTCAGTCTCAGTAGCTGTAGACAACCATCGAAACGAATTAGTGGAAGGGATATGGGAAGAGGACAGATGCTGGTCAATTACCACAACCTCATGGCATGGGCACCTGCTGTAGACAGGGTAGGAAAGTTTTTATTAGACTGGAAAAGAGCTACCGTTTGGGGGATTTTGAGCAGTCTCTGCCAACCAGGCAGGAAACTAAAATTTGCCTTTGGGGAAGACTCTTCTGCTTTGAGAGGGCCTTTTAACAGTGCCAAGTACCCACACTTTATTTTGGGAAAACTTTCATAGACAGTCGAGAAACCCAACCACAGATGCTTCAGAATGAGCTCAGTAGTATGAATTGAAGAGTTTTTACAGAACTGTCATGGATTAGAGTTACATATTTGTTCCTCCAGACCTGGATTATAACTTTTAATCACCATATCATTGTTTCTTGTTTGTGATAGCCTCTGCAATTCTTATCCGAGATATGACTCACTGGAGATGAGGAATGCAGACTCTGAAAGAAGAATGGAAAAAGGAATTTACTTGGCTGGAACCTGAAGTCTAACCTCAATGTTGTCATTGGAGGCTGAATAACCGAGATTTGTGAAATGTACCACAGTGATTATTCTGCTTGGTTCATTGGAAACTATCTCACAGTGATGATGGGGTTTGAATTTCTCTAAGAAAGAAAAATATTTTTTCTGTAAATCATGTCAGAAATGCTTAATTATGAGGTGGAAAACAGAGTGAACATAAGACTAAGGAAGAAAATGATTTGCTTTTTTCTGTTCCTGGTTGAAAACAGTTGAGCCAGTATTCTCAGGCATAGAGACGTTAGAAGCATTCTTGACTTGGGGTGTACTGGCCTTCAGTTGAAAGCAAAGCAAGACCAGAAAGAGGCAAACTCTTAAAGGACTCCAAGGTCAGATTTGATCGAGAGGGGCTTACGGTTCCCCTCACTCAGCTTGACTAAACTAGAGACAGGCTCCTCCCAGATCCCAGGCCACTCTTCTCCTTCTTCAAGAGCATTTGCTTTAGAAAACTTGTGCTTATACATTCTTTCTCTGCCCCTTTGAGAGGTAAATGTTTTATTTTTATTTTTTCCCTTTATTGAATTTATTGGGATGGCATTCATCAAATTGTATAGGTTTTAGTTGTACGATTATATAACACATCATCTCCATATCATATTGTGTGTTCACCAACCCAAGTTGAGTCTCCTTGCATCACCATTTATCCTCTTCCACCCTCTTCCACCTCCCTCACCCCCTTTCACTCTGGTGATAACCATACTGTTGCCTAAGTCTATGAATTTATTTATTTATTTATTTACTTACTTATTTATTTACTTTGCTTAATCCCTCCACCTTTTTCACCCAGCCCCACAACTCCCCACCGACAGTTGTCAGTCTTTTCTCTGTATCTCTGAGTCTGTTTCTGTTTTGTTTGTCAGTTTATTTCGTTCATTAGATTCCACATATAAGTGAAATCATACATTACTTGTCTTTCTCTGACTGGCATAATACTTTTTAGGTACATCCATGCTGTTGTAAAGGGTGAGATTTCCTTCTTGTTTTACAGCCACATAGCGTTCCATTGTGGATATGTGCCACATTGTTTTTATTCACTCAAGATGTAAATATTTTAAAAATCTCTCACCAGTTTTGTATCCCAAGACTGTTTTTCTCACGAAACTGGGAGACAGCCCTTCACAGTACAATCATTGGGAAAAATAGTGCCCCTTTCTCCCAGTATGTGGGAGAGTAGGGCCTAACTGTGGATGCTTTGTCCCAAGTTTTAAAATTACTTTCCAATCAAAACAGTATGGAATTTCCTCAAAAAACTAAAACTGGATCTGCCTTTTGACCCAGCAATTCCACTGCTAGGATTATATCCTAAGAACCCTGAAACACAAATCCAAAAGAACTTATGCACCCCAGTGTTCATAATTGACAATAGCCCAATGCTGGAATCAACCTAAGTGCCCATCAGTAAATGAGTGGATCAAAAAACTGTAGTACATTTATACAATGGAATGCTATGCGCAGAAAGAAAGAAGGAGCTCCTACCCTTTGCAACAGCATGGATAGATCTGGAGAGCATTATGCTAAGTAAATAAGCCAGGCAGTGAAAGACAAATACCATACAATCTCACCTTTAACAGGAACCTAATCAACAAAACAAACAAACACATAATATATAACCAAAGACACTAAAATTGAAAAGGTTGACAGTGACCAGAGGGGAGAGGGGAGGGAATGTCAGGGGAAAAGGGGGAAGGGTTTGCAGAAACAAGTATAAAGGACACATAGACAATAACAAGGGGGGGGGGCAGGAAATGGGAGGGAGGTGGGGAGGGCTGGGGTGTTGGGCTGGGGTGGGGAGAAAGGCAGAAAACTGTAGTTGAACAATAATTACAAAAAAATTACCTTCCAATCATGAAGATCAGAGAAAGTTTACTTTTCCTTTGTGTAAGACCAATTAGCAAACACAGATGGCCTATGATACCCCCTCATTTGACCCACCCCAGACCTAAAAAATTCTTCTGCCCTGCCCTTTGTTTCTGTGGAGTCAAGGTCAGGTTCCGTTCTAATCTTGCTCCTCTATTGCAATTACATTGATAAAGTCTTTTTTATCTGTTGAACTTTGTCTTATGCAATTTTTCTTTGACAGGCTTGGTACTTTCAATTGTGTAGACCCTGAGAAAGAATTTGTCTGCTGAGATGGACTCCATCTAGTTAACCAAGGGCCCAAATTTTACAAATAATAAAAGCCTAATGGCCATTTGCTGACAGAGGACCTTCACATATTCAGACTGAACTCTCAGCTTCCCAGACTATGTCCATCTTGTTAATGCTGTCTACATCAACAACTGCAGAGAAACCTTGGTTTTGTCTTTCTACCAATGAACTGAGACCTGCCCCATCCAATCAGAACTACACAATTTGAATACCTCATTTACGTAAAATGGACCTAACTGGCAACCTGAGCAGGAACTTTGACTACAAAAGACAGCTCCTTTGTCTCATTGGAAACAGTTTAGGTTGCTACCTAACTATGTGTCTCCTGAAAGGACAAAAAGGCATCTTTTAGGTCCTCTTTACCAGCACTAGCTATCTCACTTTGCCTGAGCCTGTCAGGCATAATTAACTGTTGTTTCTCCGAGCCCTTATTCTCAGGACTTGAGAAATTAATAAAAGTGACCCCCATGCAGGTGTTATGCAAACAGAGCATACCCGGCAGGAGCACCCAGACCCTGAACCCAAAATAACAGCAAAACAATCTGAAGCCTGCACAATCAGCCTGAAACCTCCTGATTTACAACTAATTGTCATGACTACCCAGCTGCGTCCCCCACCCTTTATCACCCAATAAAAACTTAGAGCCCCTATGTTGCACTGCTGGTGTATCTCTTCACACCATCCCCTTTACCTCTTGGAAAGTGGATAAACTTTGTTCAACGTTGGCTTACAATTGTTAGGATGACATCTGTTATTGTTTGCAATTCAGTGTAATATACAACATTTGCTTTGGAAGCGACTGTGTCTTATTTTATAGCAACAGAGTGGTGACTCTGGCCATGTGCATTTAGTCTGTGGAAGTCTCCAGGGCACTGCTGACATTAGCAGACTCACATCCACCATGCACTCATTCTTGTTAAAATATTTAGAAATTTTGTACGAAAGGTACTTTGGACACTGGCAAGCACATCCTTTGAACTTTACTTTTTCAAGTAATTGCCCACTTAACAAATATGAAATCACAATCCTTTCTTAAAAATTTTGATCCTTGCTTGAAAATTTTTAGTTCCTGGGAAATGCATGATATCTTATTGGTATTGTTGCATGAATGTTTATATTATATTCCTCAAATGTAATGAACTATGCAATTAAAAGAGGTGGATTTTAGCCCTGGCTGGTGTGGCTTAGTGGACTGAGTGCCAGACTGTGAACCAAAGGGTCGCCAGTTTGATTCCCAGTCAGGGCATATGCCTGGGTTGTGGGCCAGGTCCCCAGTAGAGGGTGTGCAACAGGCAACAACACATTGATGTTTCCCACTTTTTCTCCCTCCCTTCCCCGTCTCTAAAAATAAATAAACTCTTAAAAAAGAGGTGGATTTTATTGTATGCAAATTATACATTAATAAAGTAGAAAATAGATTTTAAAAAATAGCAAAAAACTATGAACACAATAAAACAAAAAGTTTTGGTCCCTGTAGTATTTCTTTGATTTCTTTCCCCAGTTATAAAAGTAATAAGAATAAAACCATGATTATGGGGAAGTTGGATGGGTTGAGGTAGAAGAGGGCATAAGGGAGATAAAAGGTAATGGAAACAATACAATAAAAATAATTTTTTTAAAAAGAATAAAACCAGTTGTCACTTCTCTCCAAAAAATACTTTAGCCATTTGATCATTAATTTGTAACAATTAATTTTCAATTTTTATATATTGCAATTCTGTCTGTAAACTAGAAAATAGCCATCAGAGAAGAGAAAATTAATTAGAAAATATATAGTTTGTATTTTTATTTGGTTTTCTGTGATAAGACACTATAAGAGTAAGATTGTACTGTGGGTAAAATCAATGGCTTCTCTAGCAAAATAGTCATATAGCTTCAATAATTTTTTAGTCTTCCTGATTTCATATTCAGTAATAAATATTTGAACAAGAAGGGATTAAAACAAGTGCTTACCAGTTCCCAATCCACCTCTCATTCAAAATTAATAAGTCCTATTATTTCCTTTTCTCAGGGTTCTTCTTCCTCCATCTCAGTTTTAGTGAGTTGTATTATGTAAGTAGTTAAAGGCAGGATATATTCAATGTTTTATTTCACAGACTACACATATGTTTTGATTATTTCAAATAGAGGCATGAGATCCCTGTAGTTTTAACAACTAAAATAAAGATAGTTTTCCTATTTGGAGCTTGAGTTAAATTGCATCATTCAAAGTGTGTGTGTGTATAGATATATATTTTCTCACCTGAGGATATGTTCATTGATTTTAGAGAGAGAGGAAGGGAGAGAGAGAAAGAGATTGATCAATTTCCTCCCATAAGTGCCCCGATCAGGGATCAAACCCACAACCTAGGTACATGCCCTGACCAGCGAGAGAACCCACAATCTGTTGATTTACAGGACAATGCTCCAAACCACTGAGGCACCCAGCCAGGACAAAAATATTGATATTTTAACAAAAAGCACAGGAACACTGTGTTTGTTTGTTTGTTTGTTTGTTTTGCTTACAAATGTAGTAGAAAACCATAACATAGCAATTTGTTTTGAAGGAAGTATTGTAACCAGGCTCCTACAGTTGAGCCCTCTCCTTTGATTGCCCCTACCACTCTGCTTTAAGACTAGTAGAATCTTAACTCTTTAATGTGTGTTCTGTTGTAACAAGAAGTTGCTTAAGATCTTAATCAAAGACTCAGAACGTTTGCAACATGTTCTTGAATCAACAACACCTGACCTGTCACTCAACAAGCTTACAGAAACTATAGATAACATCTTAACATACAGTCTTTGTCTTCCCTCATACAAAAAATCAAAGAAAAAAGGATAATGAAGCAATGGTTTATAGGCTTGCTCTGCAGAAAAGAATGAGAACCAAGACCACCCCCAAATGCATGTGATCATCCAATGGCGTCTCCAAGTCTGGAAGCTGAGATCTCATCAGAGAACTTGAAACCACGGAAATTTACCCCAAGTCCCCCTTTCCCATTTTTCTCTAGGTGCTTAAAAACCCTAATTCAGTCCAATGAGCAAGGTGGATTTGAGGCATTTCTAAGTCTCCTGTCTTCTCAGTTGGTGTCTCCTTAATCAATGAACCTTTCTTTGCTCCAAACTCTGAGGTTTTGAATTTTGGTTTTGTGAAGCATTGGGCACACCAACTGGAGTTAGTACAAACACCGTGCCATAGGACTTCAGGTATAAAGACTGAGTGTTTAAGTCTCCTGTACTGATATAGGCATAACAAAAACCTAAGAATTTAAAAGTATCATCATCTCCTGAACAAGATTACAAAGTTTCCGAAGAGTGACCAGGGTGTTATGGGTCTATACTGTATGAAAAACATTTGACAGGAATTGAGAGAAGAAAAGACATAGGCAGATAGACATGGAAAAGAGGTAAACGTGTTCTGTGTGGGCCCACGTGGTAGAACGTAAAGGAATGAGTGTGAATAAGAAGGAAGCAGAGGGCTCTTCTCAGAAGACGCTTTTAACCAAGCTTTCCAAAAATGGAAGTGGCCACCTCAAATACTGATAAATTTTCACACATTTCAGTTTGTATTGACATTTACTATGATGTTATACAGAGGACTCAACCACTGAATTCTGGATAAAACAATGTTAAACTGACCCTCAGCATCCTAGCATCTCAGGCAATGTTGTCCTTGCACATTTATTCAGGAGCCCTGAGCCTGCTTCCTACAGTCCTGGACCACAATAAGGTTTGGGCTCTGTGTTCCATCTGGGAAAGAAGCAATGGGCTCAGGCAACGTAAGCGGCAGCAGATTTACAGTCTCCAGTCTCTGTTCTGAACTGTGTGAGCCCATGTCTCTGGTGACAGCCCCCCTTTCTGATTAAGGAGTACCCTGCAAATGAACTAGTGCAACGCACATTGCTTAGATTCTTTTTCTTTAAATGCATCCTCAGTAGACACCAGATCCCACGTGAGTAGCTCATTGTATGTAGTGCCTGTAGAGATGACTGTTCGTTACACACTAGGCCTAGTAGATGTGAGTGTCAGGTTCACACAAACCGGACACTTAAACATGACCTTGCGTCCCTGCGCTCTTCCTCACTCATCCCCCTCTACTCTGCTGTCTTCCCTTCTGACGCCCCTGCTCCCTCTTCTCCCTTTTACAAGTTCATATTCATACCAAAAAGAGAGACATTATTTCTTCTTCCACAGCATTCTCCCTCCAGTTTATTTTCTTCTTTTCTATTCATGGTATCTTTACATTTCCCTATACCTTTTCCTATACTGGATCTTATTGCACCCTTTCTACCTTCCTTCCTTGAATACTTCATACTTTTCAGGTACTTAACAATGCAAAGAGAAATAAAACATGGTTTCTTCTCTCAAGAAGGTCACACCTTCCTCACATCTAGGCCCTTCTGTGAGGGAAAAGTTTAAAAAGTTCAGAGTGCAAAGAAGTGAGTCCACAAACAGCAAGGTGCAGGCTGACCTTTTAGTATGAAAGGCAGTGATTGACTCCCGGCCTGCCCTGTGAAATGATCATTTTTTTTTGGGGGGGGGAGGTTCAGCATTTTGTATTTCTTTAGAGAAGTAAGTTCCATGATGAAAATGCAAAATAATACACCCTGTGCTTGGGTAAGTATATCAGTGTAGAATATAACAGATAACTTACTACCTGCCCAGTTCGCAACTTCTAAAAGAGTAGAACACAATATCTTTAAGATGACCTATTTTCATTAGAATCACCAAGTAAGGAAATTTCTGCCCTGTTTTGAAGAAATAATTAAGTTGCTTGATGTAGCCTCGAACAACAACAACAACAAAAAAGACTGCCCTGGTTCTCTGGCTATTTCCAGCCCCACCAAGGACGACAGGATGAATGAAACCCCATAGGTGATTAAAGCTCGTCAGGGAGAAAGCTCCACTCTCAGTAACTTGAGAATTTATCATATTTTTAGAATAAAACACTTCACTTCTCACATTCAATACTTGCTAAGCTCTGATATATCTTCCTCTGCAATTTTTCATGTCCCCATTCCCTTTCCCTCCTTCCTACTAAGTCCTATTGAAATTCTTCATCATCTCAGTCTTTAAATAATCTCTCGCATTACCAACAAAGCTCTAGTCCTAAAAGTTTTGAAATACTTCACTCTAAACACCAAACCTTCAATAACTAATTAGTGTATGGAGTTATAGCTCAAAATTCCTTGCAATATCTACACCCTTGACCCAGCAAATGTTTACTGATTATTTTAATAACCATCATCCCACTCAGCTAGGCCAAGGCAAAACAATAGTGAGCAAAACTAAACACAATGGCACTTGCATGCTAATGTAGAAAACACACATTAATTAAATAATTGCAAAAATAAAATTTAACTAAGAGAAAGCGTTATGGGAGTTTTTAGTAGGGAAACTGGACCTCATCAGGAAAGTTTTCCTGACAGAGTGATGCTTGACTGAGAGCTCAAAGATAAGTATGACTTGCTCAGGGGCAAAAGAAAGGGAGGAATTCCCTGGGGGGAGGAGCCATCAGACTGCAATGTACATGAGACAAAGTCTCTGGAGGCCAGCCGGAGTTCTAGAGTAAACTCTGCTTGTTGGAGAAATCATGCATCGGGAGAAATGGTGAGGCTCTTTTGCCACCTCCTTGCTCGTTCATTAGCCAGGGGCCACCCCCAAGAACATTGCAAAATGGCCCCAAATTCAAGCGGACCTTAAGAATATTAACCACTAGAACCATTTTCCTGGTAGCTGGGCAAGGAGTCCCTTGCTGCAGCAGGGTGTAAGCAGTGCTCCCTATGTCTACCACAATCTCCATAATATACAATACCGGAGCGCAGAAACAACTCCTTACTGGCACAATGAGTGCTGTTAATGGTTACCAGCGGTACGGGGCAAGAGCTCGATTCTGAACCCAGATCTGTGTAATGCCAAAGGACATCAGCTCCCCACCTTTCAACCTCAGCATGTATTGTCTGAGCATCTACTTGGTACCAAGTGGGACCACAGTGAACAAAACAGTCAAAAGCAAGAGTCGTGAAGCTAAACCTTCAAAATACTAAAATAACTTGCTCATATGTGTGCAGAACCACCACTGGCAAAAAAACAAACCGTTAAATATTTCAGTTTTCATGAAGGCAAAAAATAAATGTAGTTAGACAACTAAGCTTGATAAATCTCTTCATTACTTCCTCGGATCCTACATTCTTCCAAATTTTTTGTTTAAATGAGGCTAGAGGAGGGCAAAGGTTTTTTGGCAGAATCTCTTGCTTTGACAGAGGCTAGAAGTAACCTCCCATCTCACTTTGCCGACCAGCTCCGCTGGCCCCTAAGGTTTCTCCACCACAGGGAGTCATCCCTCTTTGCTGGGTGACTGCACTGAATAGATACTCTAAAGGTGTGGCACTAACGGGACTGTTTGGTGGTGGAGGGTGCCGACAACAAGCTGTTTCAGAGTAGGCCCTAAAGCAAACAGCCTTGCCTAGTGCCACTGTTTTCTTCAGGTTCCTGCTCCGCTGCCGTGAGCATGCATAGACGGACTCCCGAACTTTCTCTCACTGGCTCCTTGTACAATGGTGGAATTGAGCAAGATCTAATTTTTTTTCCACCCCTAGCCAAGTCACCTGGAAAGCTTTTATAAAACACTGTGCTAGGCCCCATTCCAAATCAATAAATTCAAATACTACGGGGGTGGGTTGTAGGCATCTTATGTTTTAAAAGCTCTCCCACTTTTGCTATTAGCAGTCAAGGCTGACAGTTATTAGATGACATAAATAAATAGCTGCATGATGGATAAGTACCTTTTTTAGTACAAACGATTTATAGTCCCATGAACAACCCAACTACCCCTGGTACTATTTCATTTGTCAAGATAAATATATTGAGTGCATACTGTAAATCTAACAGTGTGCCAAGCGGGGAAGACAACAGTAAACTTTCTCTGGTTCCTGGGATAACTTACAATCCAGAGGAAACAGTGAATATCTAGAAGTCTACGGGCAAATCCTATGAATGCACTATTTTCACTGGACAGTGTCAGATAAGATGCTGGAATGGAGGCACTTACCTCTAGAAACCAACTTCATACAATTGCTCTACTGCCCAAAGACAGGAGATAGAACAGATTCCTTCTTCATATCTTTGCACACTGATTTTTAAAAACTAAATTAATTTAATAATTGACTTTTTACTGCATTTTGATCAATGGCAGATTTACCTCCTTTAACCACCATAATAAAAAAAAAAATTAACCTAAAGTCTGTGATGAATCCACATTTATTTAGAGGTCATCTGATCTAATTTTCTCACCAATAAATGGATTAGTAGAATGATTTGCCTACAGTCCTATTTATGGCTCATTACAAAACTCAGGTGCTCTGCTCCTCAGTTCAGTGGTCACCCCATCAGAGCCACTGTACCGGACTTTCAGGCAGAGAACTTATCTTTTGCTTAACTCTCAGAAGATGTGGAATGGTGAGTTCCTTTTGCTTATTGGCAGCCATGACACTCTTTGTTGTAATCGTACTAAATGTTAAGATAATTCGATGTTGTTTGAACAGCCACTTCCTTGCAGACATCCATTTGACCTTGATTAGTTAGTCCCTACAATTTAAATCCAGGAGGAAATATTACAGTTAACTGTATTTTCTCCTGAGTTTCTTTGTTATGCATTTTATCTCACTAAATTGGCAATAAAAATTCTACCTTTTTAAAAATTTATATTGTTATTCTATTACTGTTGTCCCAATTTTTCCCTTGCTGCTCTCCTCTGCCCAGCCCACTTCCGACTCCCACAGTCCATCCCCACACCATCATCCATGTCCATGGGTCATTCACACATGTTCCTTGACTATTCCCTTCCCCTTCTTTCCACCACTATCACCCCTCTTCCCCTCTGGGTGCTGTCAGTCTTCCATGTTTCCATGCCTGTGGTTATATTTTGCTCATTAGTTGATTTTGTTCATTTGACTCCTCTTGCAAATGAGATGATATGATATTTTTGTTTTACCAAATGGCTTATTTCACTTAGCATAATATTCTCCAGTTCTATCCATGCTGTCTCAGAAGGTGGGAGTTTCTTCTTTCTTTCTGCTGCATAGTATTCCATTGCATAAACATACCACAGTTTTTTGATCCACTCTTTTACTGATGGGCACTTAGACTGTTTTTAGCACATGGCTATTATAAATATCACTGCTATGAACATAGGAGTGCATAAGTTCCTTTGAATTGGTGTTTCAGGATTCTTAGAGTATATTCCCAGTAGTGGAATTGCTAGATCATAAGGCAGTTCCATTTTTAGTTTTCTAAGGAAATTCCATACTGTTGTCCACAGTGGCTGCACCAGTCCACATTCCCACCAACAGTGCACTAGGGTTCCCTTTTCTCTACATCCTCTCCAACACTTGTTTTTGATTTATTAATGATGACCATTATAAAAGTGACTAGTTATAATTCATAGCCACCAAAATAAATTTTGTGAAATTTTATTTTATCTTTTAATGTCATTTTTCCCAGAATTATTAAAATATAATTGACATATAACATTGTATAAGTTTAAGGTATACAATGTATTGCTTTGATACACATATATATTGGGAAATTATTTCCACATTAGCATTAGTTAACACCTTCATCATCTCACATAATTACCACTTCCTTTTTGGGGTAAAAACATTTAAGATCTACTTTCTCAAGATCTTTAAATGATATAATACATTAACAATATAATATATTATATACAATTATAATGTACACATATATATTATATATGTGTATATAATATATACACAATTATAATGTATTATGATATAATACATGAGCAATAATACATCATTGCTAATTACGGTCACCATGAGGTGACATTACATCCCCAGGAGCTTCTTTGTTTTTGAACTGGAGGTTTGCACCATTTAACCACTTTCATGCACTAACATTCTTGAAATGTAAAATTGTAGAAATAAAGAACAAACCAGTTACTTCCAGGGTTTATTTTTAGTGGATGTAGCTTAAAAGGGCAACATGAGATCCTTGTGATCAAAATATGCTGTATCTCAACTGCATCCAAGAAATATCCTGGTTGTGATGTTAGAATATAATTTCGTAAGATGTTACCATTGAGGGAAACTGGGTAAAGTATACGTGGATTACTCTGAATTATTTCTTAAAACTGCATGTGAATCTGCAATTATCTAAAATGAGATATATTAACAAGAAAACAATTTTCCCAAGCAAACAAAAATTAAAAAGAAAACTGACATCTGCACATTCTCATATTATCTGCAAAACGTCTCGAATCCCTAATAACACTCCACTAAGACATGTGCAGCCACAGGAAGCTGAGATGAAACACATCGGGATGAACGGTACTTGCACGGAGCACAATTAAGAGGGAGGCAGTAGTACCAAGCACAGTAAGGCACAGAGCAGGTCGCCTTGTTGACATAACCAGTGACCTGGAGCTGTGAGGAGGAGGCTGGCACAGCACTCAGTGACCCAGTCCAGATAATGCAACCTTGACTAATTAAAAACCAAAATTGTTTTTCTTTTGAATTAGTTTCTTTTGAAATCACAAAAGTAAATGATTCTGTTACCCCAAGAAGTCACAAAACATATTTATATATCATGAGGACTCAATCAAAGTTAGCATTAGTTTCTGTAACAGTTAAGTACATGTACAAAAACAAATTTTGACTATTGCCATTTTGTTCACCTTATCTGAGTTTATGTTGCTCAGAGCACTTAGGAGAAGTTGGCATGTAAAACTCAATTTATTGATATTCTAGAAGAATCAAGTTTGCAACTTTTAGGTTCTTAAGAGATTCAGTTTACAAAATTTTAGTTTCTATTTATTAATTATATAAGCAGCATTCAATATTTAGCGGACTAATTTAATATGTTTGCAATTTAAATACAAGGAGTATCAAAGCAAACACAAAAAGTTAAAGCCCTTTGCATGTTTGAGATCTCAGGAGTACAGCTGATCCAGGACTGACCCTTCCACCTGCCGAGGGATTGATTCTAATGCCTGGGAGCATCCTTTCAGGATTGGAGGTCTCATACAAAATTCATCATTTGTGTTTCTCCAACATTTGTAATAGAAAGTTGTAGAATCAATTATTTTACTTTAGACATAAGGTGTAACTGAGTTCCTTATTCTGAACTAGAGCTAATCCTCAGCAAATATGCTAATGAGGCCTGAGAAAGGTATACCACCATGAATGGGCGTGCTAGAACTAGCATACAGATGTGCTCCCCTAAGTGTTGGTGGGGTCAAAAGTTGCCTCTGTGATAAACATAAAAGAGAAACAACCAGCCTTATTCTGATTGTGCCCAGTAGGACTTCAGTCTCAGTATTGTTCATGTAGTGTGACAATTTGGGGGAAGGCAGGGACCACCCATGCTGGTAACTGAGATGAGTATGTTCATCATGTACATTTATAGGTAAGTCTAGACAACTTCTAGAATTATACTCTGCACAAATTGCACAGAGAGAGCCTTAGCTGGAGGCTGGAGGTGAGAATAAAGGGATCCAGGAAAAAAAAATGTAAAAAAAGAAGTATAAACTTTAATCAAGTAAAGTAAGTAATGTGAAACTATCCTTATCACTCCAATTATCAACAGACTGATTCTAGTTGCCTTCACACATCTACAAATTAGATGTGCATTGGAAAAGGTTTTGAATGCCTAGTGGAAGGAGACAAAGATGAAATTGCTGTGAATCTGTGCACACCTTAAATCTCAGATTGGACGCATTACCTGTTTCATGCTTGGAATTGTTGTGTGAGCAGAATCCCAAGAGTGAAATGTTCTGAAAGTCCTCAACCTCCCCACCTCTAAATGTGTATTCCCGGCAAGGGCCTGCTAAGCGCACATTAAACAATATGGTGGTACCTGGAGGAGAAGCTTTCTGTCTCCTGGCAGCCCTCTGAGTGTCAGGGGGTAACTCCTGGCTTACTTTCCTTGTAATATGAGACAGTTACAGATGTATCACCACTTTTCTCAATCACTTAGTAACAAACTTATTAACTTTCCCAGCAGCTGGAGTACTATCTCACTATTTGAGAGAGCTGTGTTAGTGATTAAATGACTTAAACAATCTGTCACTTTTCATGTTTCATAAACCTGAGCACATTTATGAAGGACAAGGAAATAGATTCCGTTATATATCTGATATAAAGCTTATGAGAGTTGAGAAAAAGATAATTTTAGAGTTCTTCAGATTCCCTTCCTGATTTGCATTCAACTCTGTGATAGAGCAAAGAAAAATGAACCTTATTTTGAAAATAGCTTCCATATTTGTTATTGAGCACTCAAGAGAAACAAGAATATGAGTATCCACTCATATTCACAGCACACACACACACACACACACACCTTTTAAAGTATTAGGAGCAAGGAAACAATCATTTTTAGCTAAAAGGAAGCTACTGGCTCCAGACCACTGGGACTGCAGTCCCACCACTTTCCTTGCTGCCTGCGTGACCCTGGGCAGTTTATGGAAGCACTGTGCTTCTCAGTTTCCTTTTCTATAAAGTGAAGGTAGTAGTAGTACTTACCTCTTAGGGTTAAAATTATTTTTAAAAACACTTAAAATATTGGACCAAAAAGAATAAAATACTTAGAAGTAAATTGAACCAAGGAAATTTAAGATCAAGGTAAAAAATCTGTACTCAGAAAACTACAAGACAGTGAGGGAAGAAATTGAACAAGATACAAATAAATGAAAGGATGTACTATACTCATGACAGGAAAGATTAACATGGTTAAAATGTCCATACTTACCCAAAACCATCTACAGATTTAATGCAATTCCTGTCAAAATACCAGTGGCATTTTTTCACAGAGCTAGAAAAAATAATCCTAAATTTTTATGGAACCACAAAAGACCCCAAATAGCCAAAGAAATCTTGAGAAAGAACAAAATTGGAGGTGTCATGCTACCTGATATCCAACTATACTACAAAGTTACAGTAGTCCAAGCAGCATGCCGCTGGTATAAAAACAGACATACAAGTTAATGGAACAGAATAGAGAACCCAGAAATAAACCTTCACCAATATAGTTAATGAATCTATGACAAAGGAGACAAGAATATACAATAAGGTAAAGATAGTCTCTTCAATGAATGGTGTTGGAAAAACCAAACAGACACATGTAAAAGAATGAAACTGGACCACTTTCTTATACCACATACAAGAATAAACTCAAAACAGATTAAAGACAATGTAAAACATGAAACTGCTGGAAGAAAACATAGGCAGTGAACTTTGAGGCATTGCTCTAGTAATTTTTTTTGGATATATCTCCTCAGGCAAAGGAAACAAAAGAAAAATAAACAAATGGGACTACATCAAACTGAAGAGTTTTGGCACAGTGAAGTAAACCACCAACAAAATGAAATAACACACTACTGAATGGGAGAAAGTATTTGTAAATGATATATCCAATAAAGAGTTAACATCCAAAATATATAGGGAACTCATACGACTTAACACCAGAAAACAAACATTCTCATGGAAACAAAAAAAAAGGGCAGAAGACATAGACATTTCTCCAAAGAGGAATGTAGATGGCCCAGAGACCAAAGAAAAGATGCGCAACAACACTAATCATCAGGGAAACATCACTTCACACCTGTCAGAATGGCTATCACTAGCAAATCCATGAGCAACAAGTATTGCTGAGGATGTGGAGAAAAGGGAACCATATTGCATTGTTGGTGGGATGCAAATTGGTGCAGCCACTAATGTAAAACAAAGCTTCCTCAAAAAATTACAAATAGAACTACTATATGAGCCAGCAATTCCACTTCTGGCCATTTATCAAAAAAATCCAAAACACTAATTCAAAAAGATATCCCCTATGTTCATTGCAACATTGTTCATTGCAACATTGTTTACAACAGCCAAGAGACAAAGCAACCTAAGCATCCATCAATAGATGAGTGGACAATGAAGTGGTACATATATATATAATGGCATTTGCTCAGCCATAAAAAAGAATAAAATCTTGCCATTTGTGACAACATTGATGGACCTAGAGTATATTATACAAAATGAAATAAGTCAGACAGAGAAAGACAAATACTATTTGATTTAACTCATATGTAGAATCCCTTAAAAAACGAACAAAACTGGAACAGACTCATAGATACAGAGAACAAATTGATTATTGCCAGATGGGAAGGGGTGGGTGGGCTGGGTTAAAAAAGATGAAGGCATTAAGATGTGAAAATTAGCAGTTACAAAACAGTCACAGGAATGTAAAGTGTACCATTAGGAATATAATCAATAATATTGTAATATCTATGTACAATACATAGACTTATTGAGGTGGTTACTTCTTAACTTATAAACATGTCTAATCAGTATTTGTACACCTGAACCTATGAATTATGATCACTTTGTAGTTAAAGTACATTTTTCTACCAACAATAGCAGCCATGATAATAATTTTAAATCTGGTTTCTATGAACATATCATAGAATCTCAAGGGTCTACATTAAGCTGCTTGTTAATTTGAATAAGAAAAATACAAAGGCATTAATCATATACACTACTTCCTGCAAAATTTGCAGCTGAGTGTTGGAAGCTGTGCTGGGTCTCCTTATGTTGCTACCATTTTTCACCCAGTGTGTGGTCAGTGCATCAGTAGAAGCCAAAGTCCTTCACTGTGTTCAGTGCAGAGCCTGTGGCATGACAGCCAGTGCAGGAAAAAGGATCAAGAAGATACTGCGACATGTCGTACTGTACAAAATGTTGATTAGTATAATGCTGAACCTTGAGAGTCTAATTATAAGATGCCTGTTTGCTTTTTAATTCACCATGTCTTTGTGTTTACCTACATGTGACAGAATCTCTGATGGGTTTCTTACCTCTCTCTACTTACTATTCAGTTGTTCTTTTTAAAGATCCAGGTTATTTTAAGAGACACAAATCTTATGCCCTTCCTCAGATTCCTTTGGTGCTGGCAGCCTTCTCCACACAGGCCCAATTCTGAAACTGCCATACTGAATGGGTTTTGCTGGGGTCTTCTCAGTCCTCTGTCGAGGGACAACCAGTCACTTGCCCTGAGAATGCCAAGCTTGGTACCCTTAACTGTGCACGGCCAGGCCAACCTGCTGTGTGACCAGAATTTTTGCCTTTGTCCTCTCAAATTTGGATGAAACATCACATCACTAGAGGGAACTTGGCATTCTGAGCTTCTACAGAAACTGCCAAATGATGCATCCCAGGATATGAGAGCATTAACTCCCACTAAGGGTAAACTTTGACTAATGGGAAGCAAAAAATTAGAAAGCTAGGCAAATAAGTTCTGTCTCCTTCATCCCCACTGTAGATGCTCAAAGTCATAGTCTGTTTCTCCTTGTCATCCTCCAGAGCAGCACTTGTGTACAGCAATGTCCCTGCTGAGAAGCTGCTAAGTCTCCGTGCAGCTGCCATGAAGGGGCAGCCAGCCTGGCTCTGCATTCCCACTGCTACACCTCATCGCGGCTCACTTCCTGTTTCTTCACGCAGGCTGGGCTGGGCTGAGTTTCACCTTCCAAACTGCTGCGTCTTCACTTTATTCTTGCTTCAGTTTCTCCTTTCTAGGAATATTGGGCAACGATAGTTATATTGTTCTTGTATTTTGAGATAAGGAGACTTATCTTGTCATTTTAACTTTTTGTCTTCCTGAATACAGGATCATTATTTTTGGGATTAAGAACACTAGTATTCTAAATTGAAGTGAGCTGAAATTTTGTTTTGAGCAATATGAACAAATAACTCGACAGGACCTGGAAAAAACCGATTATCGAATGTCTGTTTTTTCCTTATTGGGAGAACAAGATGATTCAGAGCAGAGCAATGTATCTCTTTATAAATGCTCTTGGGAGGAAAGGAAAAGGCAATTTGTTAAACAAGTGTCATGCCTGTTACTTTTCCAAGAAACACTGGAAGAGGCTAGCACCAGACAGCAGCAACAGAATGGTTACCGAGGCAAGAACAATCGTTTATAGAGCAGAGAATGCACTCAGCAAAGGTGAAAATAAAACACATGATTCTTGAGGACAACGATACTTTTTTAAAAAGATAATAAATGCCATTTACTACTCTTCAACAAGACAAGAGATGGACTCATAAACGTGCAGCAGTTAGTTGGGGGGTTTTTTGTTTGTTTTCTTATTTTTATTTTCTTGCGTGTTTGTCTCTGGTTTGTGTCTTGGAAAAGGAATATACAGGTGTCCTCTGCAATTAGTATGGTAATATCTTCTCTCATAAAAGTGAAAATCCTCTTTGGATTTCTTTCAGTTAGAAAAAACAAGTACTAATACAGGTCTTTCATAAAGTAAAGCAATGTAAAATGAGTTTTCGGAAAAGCAGGGAATAATCTTCGCTTACTCCATTTTGACTTCTGGAGGTTTCATAGGGAATGTTCTGCTTTTAGACAGTGGGTTGATGGGAGTGTTGGAGGACCTGTGATTTACAGCCCTGCCCCACTTCCAACCCCACTCCTCAAGGGAAGTCCGAGATTCTCCACTGGTCCTTCACCTCCTACCTGTCAACCCAACAGAGAGGAACTATAACATGGCAGCCCAAGAATTACCTTCTAAGTATCTCAAATATATGATTAAAATGAAATAATTAAGAATGGATTACCATTTTTCCTCATTAACTGAACACAAACTATAATAAATCTCAGGGAAAAGCAAGAGGAAAAACCTCCTAAATTTTCACACCCACCATTGTTTTTATTTATCTAATAAACAGAGAATAAAAAAGAATTTGAAGAATGGCAGAATATTCCACCCAAAATATGCCATTTTGGCATAAGGATTTTTTGAGCTAAAGGCACTTAAAAAACAGCAGATTAAAAAGGCAGTTCTGACCTCCCTGTTTCTTCCTGCAAATAAGAGATTAAAAACTCCCACGTGAAAGATGCCATCTCTGCACCAAGAAAAAAAAGAAACAGTGCTTTGATGGAGACTCAAAGCTGAGAGGACTCTGTACAGGCAGACCTTGTGAAAGTAATTCTCACCTTCCTTTAGCCTCCTCATATGTTTTAGTTACTTTTCCACAATGGCCTCTCCTTTCATGCTAGTATAAAAACCTTTAGGCTTTACCATTTCTTTGAGTCTCTATTTCCTTATGATGGCTGTTGTGCCATGTAAAACGTATATAACTTTATAAGGTTTTCTCCGGTTAATCTGTTTTATGTCAGTTTAATTCTCAGGCCCAGCTACCAAACCCTGAGAAGGCAGAGGAAAAACTGCGCCTCCCATACAAGCTCCCCCTCTGCTCGGATACTGCTTGGGGCAGGATCACTGACAACAGCTGCTGCTGTGAGCACTCAGAGGCCCCAGCGGCTGATCTGCATAGAAGAGGTAATCAGTTGACACAGGATACAGCAATCAACAAAATGTTCTTTTCCAATTCTGTGTGGGCTGTTTAGCACAAAAGGCTTTTTCATGTTTCCAGACTGACTGGAGGAATAATGGTGATATCAAAGGGAATAGTCGGCTTATGTTTTCACATAAAAATGAAAAGTGTTTACAACCACCCTAGATGATACGTACTTGGTCTATATCCTACTACAGCATTTGACACTTCTCCCTTTGAAATTTTTTCTTAGTTATTTTTTTTAATGAAAGTAAAAATTTCTTCAACAAAAACTTGAGGGTTCAAATACTATGCTAGGGACTCTGCATTAGCAACAAGGTCAATATAATCCTTCCAATTATTTAGGAAAGGGTAAATGAATGGATTTACAGCCCTGCTAACAATAAAATCCTATTAATTTATCATTTTGTGGGAAAACAACAATAAAAT
Organism: Tonatia bakeri; assembly: GCA_004024845.1. Taxonomy (NCBI): domain Eukaryota; kingdom Metazoa; phylum Chordata; class Mammalia; order Chiroptera; family Phyllostomidae; genus Tonatia; species Tonatia bakeri. The sequence continues at coordinate 8,624 of PVIA01013228.1, read as the reverse complement.
ATTACTAGCATGTCGTGATAGAAATGCAGAACTCAGAGACAAAGAAGGCAGGATGGTGACTACCAGGAGTGAATGGGTGGGGGCAGGTAGGAGGAGTTACAGGGGGATAAATGGTGATAGAGGGACATTTGACTTCGGGGGGTGAACACACAGTACAATATACAGAGGATGTATTATAGAATTGTACACCTGAAACCTATAAAATTTTATTAACCAGTGTCACCCGAATAAATTCAATAAAAATTTTAAAAATAATAATAAATAACTTCCCTGGAAGTTGTCTTCCCACCAAAAAAAAAAGTGCTTACTCAGTTTTTAGAGACTCCTCTCCTGTGTGCATCTCCTTTGTCTGCATTCATTTTATTCATTTAACGCTGGTTTTCCCAGGGATTCCCATCTTAACCCTATTTAAATCATGTAGTTGAAGAGACTGACCCAGGATATATAGACCGTAAATAAGGCCTTACTTCCTTCCTCTTCCGGATCCTGCCTCACAGCCCTTGAAAGGCTCACCAGCAATTCGACGACCACCTCCATCAGCAGCCTGCAAATTTGTCTCCAGTCTCAAACGCTACCAAGGTCCAGGTCCACATAGAAAACTGTCTTCTATCACTTTCTCAAAATTTTCACGGTCACATCAAAGTCAGCTTCCGCCAAATGGAGAGTGTTTAGCCCCACCCTTTAGCAATTTCCCTCTTCTGTGCTTTCTACATCTGTTTAAAAAATCTTAATTTATTTGCCATTAAAGTTACAAAGATTAATACCCTCTTGGATTCTCTCATTTCCTCCTTCACCTTTTTTCACGGCTACCAGTTGATTTCATTCTTCATAATTTCTCACCAGGACAAGGGCTTCCCACACTTGTCCCTGCTTCAGTACATCTATCCCATTATATCAGAACTATATTTTTATAATCCTTTCCATACCACCCTACACACCTGCTCAGAGGTCATCTACAGCTCCTCGCTACCAGTCACACTGAATCTCTTGCTGTTCTTGTTACATCCATGTCACAATACCATTGTTATTCTTTTTTTTTAATTTTTTAAATTAATTGATTTCAGTTGGGAGGAAAGAAAGGAGACAGGGGGGAGGAGAGAAAGAGAGATAGGGAAAGAGAGAGAGACACACTGAAACATGGATCTGTTATTCCACTTATTTATGCACTCATTGGTTGCTTCTTGTATGTGCCCTGACCAGGGGTCCAACCTTTCTGAAATACCATCCTTCATCTGACTTGATAAAATCTGGATCACCATCTGAGTTGTACCTCAACTGTCTTCTTTTCATTGAAACTTCCCAAGATGTCCTTGCTCCAACATGACAGATCACTGATTTCTCTATATCCTTCTAGTAATTCATAATTTTTTATAGATTTTAGAAATGTTTATGATTAATAAATGTATTTCAGTCTTTCCTCAATTTGTCATCAGCTTAAGTTACTGCAGTTATAATCCTTTACTACACTATGTCAATGGCCTGTGGCTCTCTTCCTGGATAAGTTAGCTGCTTGAGAAAAAAGGCAAAATCTTTGTTGCCTTTGTATACTCAGTGTCTGCCACTAGTGTCTTTCTCGGAGAAGGTCCTGATAATATTGTTTCTTAATAAACTTTAATACAGCACAAGTTCAGATTAGGTGATTTGGGCTTTTATGTATGTCCCTTATTTTTGATAATTCCTCTTGATTGCTTAATTGTATATCCTGTACTACTCACATTTTAGCCCACATGAGAAGCAATTCAGGTTGATAAATATTGAGGAAGAATGCTAATTTAACTAATCATATAATTTTGTCTTTTAATTAGGATATGTGCTTAAAATGCTTTCTTTTTAAATATATTGTATTGATTATGCTATTATAGTTGTCCCAGATTTTTCCCTTTGCTCTCACATCCAGTACCTCCCATTGCCTCTGGCAATCTACCCCCTTAATTCATGTCCATGCATCATGCCTATAAGTTGTTTGGCTTCTCCATTTCCCTATACTGTTCTTAACATCCCCCTGTCTATTCTGTACCTACCAATTATGCTCCTTATTCCCTGTACCTTTTCCCTCATTCTCCCCCTTCCCCCTCCCAACTGATGACTCCCCAAATGATCACCGTATCTATGACTGTGTTACTATTCTGCTAGTTTCTTTAGTTTGTTTTTTAGATTCAATTTTTGATAGTTGTGAATTTATTGACATTTTAATGTTCATAGTTTTGATCTTTTTTTTCTTACATAATTCCCTTTAACATTTTACGTAACTATGCCTTGGGATGATGAACCCTTTAACTTGGCCTTGTCTGGGAAGCACTTTGTCTGCCCTCCCATTCTAAATGATAGCTTTGCTGAATAGAGTAATCTGGGATGTAGGTCCTTGCCTTTCATAACCAGTGTTTAGAACTCTGCACCTGATAGGTAGGCTATCTTCTCATCCCTTAGTTCTGTTTTTGGAGCTTTGACCTGTTCTTTCTTTTGGGCCATATTTTTTTTGTCTCAGTGAGCCTGTTATGTCTGTTATGTGGTAAGGGGTGGAGCCTTAGGTGCTCACCAGGGCAGAGTAACCCTCTTTGCTGCGTTTTGGTGCTGCATGTGGGGGAGGGGTCAGTGAGGGAACTTGCTAGGCTCTTGGCCAGCTTTTAACTTCCCCCGCTACCCACTAGCAAATTAGGCCCTTCTGGTGCTGATTCCTGGGTGGGTGGGTTTGTGTACATTCTAGAACCCTGTGGGTCTCTCCAACATACTCTCCTATGAAGCTGGGAGTTTCTCCAATTGCTGCAACCCCCACTGGTTTTTGTAGTTAGAGATTTTGAAGCTTTATTTCCCTAGGCTGGAAACCTGAGTTGTGCAGTATGTCTTGCTCCCCACTTGTTCTTCCCTGTTTATTCTTACTCAAATGTGAGATCACCTGGTCAGTCAGCCATTGCCTCACCTTGTCTGCCAGCCACGGCCTTGCCATGAGTCCTCTCCACTCTGGCTGCCTGACTCCGCCCCTCCTACCAGTCTGGATGAATGTTTCTTCCATTACTCCTTGGCTGTCGAACTTCAATACAGTTCGATTTTCTGGCAGTTCTGGTTGTTTTTGTTTTTAAATTTGTTGTTGACCTTCTTTTTGTTGTGTGAGGAGGTTAAGTGTATTTGCCGATGCCTCCATCTTGGCCAGAAGTCCTCAATCATAAAAAGGAATTTTAAAATGCAGCCTACAATCATTTTGTTGGGGAGGGGAAATAAGAAAAATATGCTATTCTCCCTGAGTGTTCTTTTTCTCAGCCTCTGAAATTAAATATATATATGTATATATTCAATGCATCATTAATATATTTATGTCAAGAAAGGATAAACAATTAAAGAAACTTCCTAGACAACAGCCCCTAAGCAATATAAATACACATAACAATTATTAAATAAAGCATTAGCTTCTTAGTGGAGGCACTGTTGATTAATGAACTGTTTTTTACATCTTAACTTAATAATTAATTCTGTGTTGGGAGAGATATGTTAAGTTTCCACTTCAGTTTTCTTGAATATAAATCATGCATACAATATTTCCAAAAACTTTAAAGAATGTAACCCTTTGTATAGGTTTTCTAGGAAAAGGTTATTAGTGATTAAAGTAGAAATCATGCCATTTGAGAATAACACTGTAAATTTTTTCACTTCCACATAGCCTGTGCATTATTTAATCTGCTTTATTAGCTTTGAACAGTGTGGCCTAGAAAGGGAGGGGAAGTACAGAGTATAAATTATTTACTATACCTTAGAGCAGTTCCTAGTACTACTTACTATTCACATACTGGAAACACCTCAGTTACTTGGAAGAGAAGACAGAACAAATACACTCTGTTTTTCCTCTTCACTTTTTCATGAACCAGGAAATGTAAGGAATAGTATACTGTTTCCAAAAGAGAGAAAACAGAATCTCTGGCCTCACTGCTAATGAGACAACTTCTTGGTGACCTCTGCTGCCCTGTTTCCAACTCACTGAGACAAGCAGGCCTGGCTCTGGTGACAACAGCCAACAGTCACTGAAAGTTAGCTCTGTGCAGACATTGCACACATACTCTCATTTGCCTTCACAAGCACCCCATAAAGTAGACATCATTATTGTCTCATTTAACCTCATTTTACAAATGAAGAAAATGAGTTATGGACAGGTCACATTACCTCTCTAATGTCACAAAATTAATAGGTAATGGCGTAAAGAATCCAGCATCTAGGAACTGGCTGTGTGGTACACATCCAGGATGATCTTACCTGCTGGAAGCTCCAGAAAGGCATCATTGTTCACTGGCCTCATTCAACAATTTCTGTAACTTTGCACTGTATTTTATTCATTTCTCTATAGCTTGTCTAAGGATGATACAAGTGACAATAGCGAGGCAGTTTTTGTGAAACATCGCATCCATGAACTCTGGAGTTCACTTCCAGCTGATTCCTCCTTTTCAAATGGGTCAACAACAAAAGGCACTTCCACTTTTGAACACCTGGTGAAAAATCAAAAAGACATTAGCTCCTCTTTATGGCCTATAATTGAGCCCAGAAACAGAAAACCAGGAAATTAGTCCCATGGTAGTTTTAACCTCATAATAAGTGAAAAATATAATCAACTTTGCATCCTAGTATTTCCACTTTTTGCACCATCTGTCTGGATTATATTTTCTTAGGATAGTGGTACTATGAAGGGCTTAAGCAAAGTCACAGCTAAAGCAGCAGACAAGTAGAGAGAACAGGAATAGAACTCTGAGTGTCTGACCTTTCGTATTTCCTCAGCCATAAGAACATGCCAGAGAAAGACAAAAAGCTCATTATCTATAAATCATTATTCTTATTATAATCCATATTTATAAGACTTTCAGGTTCTGCAAATGATTTGAATTGCAGTCATTAGCTATCATTTTTTAAATTAAATTTGAAGATGAATTAATATAACTAAAATCTCCCAGCTAAGCTAAAGTTAAACCAAGGAAAATAAATTTTCCGTAACTCAATCTCCTGGTCAATCCATTTGTTTTAACCCTGAGGAAGAATGATGACCTAGAAAGCCGGCATCAATTTGTGAAATTAGATGAAAGAAAAAGAAAGAGTATCCTTCTCAATTTTTTATAATTTTTCATAGTCATTTGAAATCATTAAGATATTCTAAAATAGGAACTGCACAATTTACAAAATTATCTGAATATAATTTTCCTCATACTGTAGGTGAAAAAGGCCATTGGAAGCATATATGATTTTATTTTTTGCATCCTGAAAATAATCTGATTGTGTGAGAAAAGAGCTGAACCATTGCAAGGCCAGCGTGAAGGACACAGGAAATGGCAGCGTCTGGGTGGTACTGGAGGTCCATGTGGTTGCACACGTTCTAAGCCCAGGTGAAGTATGCCCTACCCCAGAGTGAGCCCAGCATTTTTTTCCTAGAATTGTAGCTGTTTTTAGCTACCTGCCTGTTCTCTCCTACCAAGGTTAAGGTTTGTATGAAGCCACGCATAGGTGAGCCAAGTCAGATTCAATTTATCCCCTTTTCCAGAAGGTCACCAAGTGCCCTCCCAAACAATGGGAAGAGAAAAAAGCTAACATGTGCGTTTTGATTTTTAGCATTGAATAGAAGTAACAGGTAACTCATTTTATTTGATGATGAATTGCAAGTATAGAAATTTTTATTATTATAAAGAGAAACAATGTAATAGTTGCAGAGAAATAACTAGACCAGAGGTTCATAGACTCAGAGACAGTTGGAACTTTATGGGACTCCAGTGATCATATATTGACAGCCCTAATTTCATGGATGAGTCAGTAAGAGAGTGAGAAAATGAGAGAACATGTGTAGGTTCAGAAACTTGACAGGGACTGAAATGAAAATTTCCTGACCACAAAGCAGTGGCTGCTGTGATTACACTACCTTCTTTAATTCATCATCCCAATGCCTTGGTCTTAGCTCTTGGAAACTATTTTGTTGAATTCTTCAAAATTTCCTTACAAGAAGCATAGGTTGGAAGTACTCTTGCATGTCCAAGGCAATGGAATAGTCACAATATTCTGTGCATGCATATAAATTAAATCACTGTAATCAAATCAATATGCTAATGACATAAAACTAGAAAGACAACTCAGTGGAACAGAATAAAGAATCCAAAAATAGTCCTCAGTACACAAGGTGGGGACACAAAAAAACAGAATTATCTTCTGGAAGGCAGGCCCCTTGTAGTACAGGCTTCCCCCACTAGGTGAGTGTCCTAGGAACCCATCTGCATCAATGTACTAATTGGTGTTGTGGTGAGAGGCTGCATTCAGCTTCAATGAATTTTTATGAAGACTCTTTCAACATATTTTCCCATTCCATCATGGGAAATTTACAAGCTCACCTGCCCACTCCTTGCTGTGTTCAGCATTTTTTGGCCAATACGACAGGACCTTCATGCCCCCAATCTCCCCACTCACCCAATCTCATTCTGAGTGACCTTTTTGTTTCCCTGGATGAAAAAATTTTGGGAAACATTTTGCTCATGTGGAAGAAGTGAAACAAAAAACAGCAGAAGCACTAAATGGCATCAAAATCAACTATTTGGGGCAGTGGAGAAAACGTTTTGAGTGGTGGAAAAAAATGTCTCAATAAGTGTTTTGCATCAAATGGAAAGTACTTTGAAGGTGACTGAAATTTAAACATGTAAGAATAAATACAAAGTTTTTAATAAATAAATTTTGGTGTTTTTTTGTGTCCCTCCTCATAAATGACAATTTAATATATTTTCCAGGTGGCGTTTTAATTGAGGGGAAAAAATGATTTTTGGTGCCACTAGCCATAACCCATGGAAGCAAATATACATATATTGCTTCCCAAATGTGTTAGGATTGCTTTCAGTGTTAAGAAACAAAAACCTTGTGATCTGGTAGCTTATCCTTATGGTGGGTTATTTTTTCACATAGGTCTAGTGGGTGTAATGTGACCCATTCCTGGTGCTCCAGGACACAATCCCCTTTCTATCTACCTTTCTGCTCCACCAATCTCAGTTTGTGGTTTTCATTCCCATCATTGCAAGATGGCTGCAGAAAGTGAAGGCATAATATTCACAAGTACAGTCAAGAAAGAAGGGGAAAAGGGCACAGAGCAATGAGGCTTTGTGAGTTTTTGTTTATTTGCTTTCAACAGGCTTTTGTTTCTCCTCAGGAAAGGATGCCTTGCCCATAGACTTTCTCCTATAGCCCAGGCAGGGTCATGTGGCCTCCAAACTGCAACGGAGCCTAAGGTCTCAAGTATTTGCTTCTGCCTCTTGACAGCAGAGAAATGGCAGGAGGACAAGATTTGGGACATTGTTGTAGAATAAGCCAACCCACAGAATCTGCCACATTAAAAAAAAAAAGAATTTTTGGTTACATTAACTTAAATGCAAATCAAAAATTTATAAAAAATGAAAAATAAAGTATACTACATATCCATCAAAGAGTGGGATAGACATTTTTAAACAAGACAGGAAAATTACATGCAATAAAAAAATTATTTAATGATATATGTTTTAATTTAACAAAATCTAAGAGTTAATAAACAAGACAGTGAGAAAACATATATTATATATTTGGCAAACACACATGCACACAAACAACAAAATAAATTAGAAGAGGTGGAAAGCCCTAATGAATGGTTACTCATAGAAGAGTAAATTGAAAAGACAAAATAACATATAAAAAGACTCTCAATCTCCTTAGTTGTCAGTGAAAAGCAAATCAGATTAACAATAAGATATCACTTTATATTTATTAGGCCTGCAAACATTTTCTAAAAAGAGAAAAACAGAGATAGCTCCTAACAGAAGGATATTCTTTACATTGCTGATAGACATGTAAAGTTTTATGTCCTTTTCAGAAAGCAATCTGGCAGCAAGTTTTAAAATCTAAAACAAATATGCCCTTGACCTTAGAAATAGCATTCCTAGAAACCTACACCACAAAAATAAGATACTGATACATAAGGTTATGACTATAAGAATATTAATTGCAATATTGTTCGTGGAGACATAATACTGGAAGAAAATTTAGTACTAATCAACAAGAAAACTTTTGGCTAAATTATGTTATATTCAAATTCTGAAATAACATGTAGCCCAGTAAAAGAAAACATTAAATTTTACCAGTTCTTTACATGAAGAATTTCCATGCTTTTGAATAACAGAAAAAAAGGGCAGGAAAAAACATGTATAACCATCCCATTTTGGACATCAATAACAAATATACATATATGCATGTATAGATAGATGATTGATAGATTGATGGTAGATTTCTGTGTGTACACATGCATATATTTATATATAATTCTATACACATGGAGAAAATGTGTTGACAGTTGTGACAGGCTTGAGGGGATGATATGGGTGGAAGGTGGGTGGACATGGGAAGTAGTTCCCCAAGGAAAAAAGAAGTGTTTATGCTCCAAACATAGTACAATTTCAACATGAGTAACAATAATAACTATAGTGGGTAGAAACTGGTCAAGTAATTTTGAATCCTTGTGTTCATAATAATTATTTTTTAGAGAAAAACAAAAATTAAAAATGTTCTTGTTACCTTTCAAGGATATCAGGTAATTAATTCATAATATGAAAAACAGGTTAATAAAGGAAACTAATTAGGACTTCCAGTCAAGATGGAGG
>PVIA01013227.1:0-33276 GCA_004024845.1 Tonatia bakeri | reverse complement strand
GATCTGCACCCCAATGCCCTCTCCAGCCTCAGCTCTGAGGTTGCCAGCTACCCATCCACTGCTTCACTGGCCTCTCCCCCACACCTCCCCTGCAGGCCCCACAGATTCGGTCAGTTTCTGTCCGGCCGAGATTTTCCATCTTCTTTCCCTGTGCTCCCTTTCCTGGCCCCCTCAGTCTTGGACCTGGTCTCCTTCAGTCCCCAGTGACCCACTGTCTCAGCGTGGGCATCCAAAGAGGGGGTGCCATGGGAGAGGGGTCATGGCTGGGGTGGCCCTAGGACGGGGTCTGGGGTACAGAGTGCTGGTGGGCCGTGGGGGCAGGGCCTGGTGGTGGTGCGCTAACCCTCCTAAGTTGCCTCAGATCACGTCCGGGCCTCCCCACCCCCCTTCTCTGGGACTCTCATTAACCGCTTCTCCTGCCTCGTCCGCAGCATAAATAACCCAGATAAATCAGCCGCGGTCCGCCCCCCGCCTCTTGGCCCCCGCACAGCCCGTTTGTCACCGCCGCTTGCTCACCAGCCAGGACTGGCCCAGTCCCGGCCTCCGCCCCCATCCTTGCTCCTTCCCACCCACGCCTGTCCCACACTGGCTCATCTCTTGGTCCGCACCGGAGCAGGGTCTGGGGCAGGTGTGTGAGTGTCAGGGGTGGCATGGGGGTATCCTTTGGCACCAGGAGGAGGCTGAGGACTCTCTCTAGGAGAATGCTTTCTAGGAGTTTGGGGGTCATGTCACTTATGACTGGGGACACCCAGGGGAAGAGTTGGGCCCACAGGTGGCAGGAAGGGGCAAATGCAGCTCAGCCCGAGGGTCTCCCTGTGCCAGGAGAAGAGGCAGAGCCCCAGGAGCCGAGCTAGAAGGGCCTGGAGGTGCCCTTGGAGCACCCCAAGCTGCATCCTGGGGGGGGTCTACGGGTTTGCCTTGGGGCCACTGTGCTCAAATTAAACCTTTTGCCCCCTCCCAGGTGCTCTGAGTCAGAACGCTTCTGCCCTCCCTGTCACCCATGCTTCTGTCCATGCCCCCATGCCCTGTACAGATGCCACTCTAATGTCACCTCTAAGTCCATTCACCATCCTCGCTCTGTCAGGAAGCCTAGTTCATCCCCTGGGGGGTAGGAGGGTGGAGGATTGGGCTGGGAACAAACCCAGGGAATGGGGTCAACTGGAGGGCAGGACACCTGGCTGAGGCTTCACAGCCTGACCCTGCAGTCACACCCCACCCCACCCCTGTGGCCCCCTGCACTGGGCACCCACACTCTCTCAGGTACAGTCCCCAACTGCCCTTTCCATTTCAATCACACCCAGTGCAGGTTCTGGCCGGCAACACTGGCCCTGGTGCTCACTGCAGGGTGCAGCTGGTCCCCTGGGAATGGGTGGGGGGAGCAGGGAGGGGATGGGAGAGCTTGGGCGCTGGGCTAGGGGTGGGGGTGGGGAAGAAGCTGGGCCGGGCCCCAGGGACCAGCTGGGCAATGAGCCGGGGAAGCAGCCAGGAGGCTAAATGAGGGAGATTATCACCCAACTGCAGCCGGGCAGAGAGGGAGGCAGGCAGGGAAGCGGGGAGAGGGAGGGGAGAAAGGACGGGGCCAGAGAGAAAGAGGGTGTAGGGGGCCAGGGAGAAAACAGGAGACACCGGAGTGGGGGGCTGACCAAAGGATGGGCCAAAAGGCTGTGGGGGGACTCCCACTGAGCACAACCAGGATTCCTGGGCATCTGGGAGACTAGATGATGGGGGCTTGGGGACAACTGGAGCCAGCTGCCTGTGGGGCAACGGTGGGGGTCTGTGATGTTCCGTTTCTCGAGGCCTGGAGCTCCCTGCCCTCCCCCCACACCAGGTTCGCTCCCAACTTCATTCCTGCTAGAGGTCGAAGGCTCCCTGCCAGACCAGGAGAAAGGGTGTGCTTTGGGCTCACGGCAGAGGCCAGTGTGTGTGTGTGGGGGGGGGGGCATGGCCCTGTGATCCCCATGGATGGCAAGGCAAGTTAGGGATGTGCGTGGGGTCCAGGGCTGCCCCGGGCACTGGAGAAAGCTTGGGGGGCAGCTCCCCACTTTTCTGGCTGAGCCCCAGACTGAAATAACCTTAAAAAAAGCAATTAAATCACCTTTTTAAAAAACTCAGTAAAGAAAAATCAATACTAGGAGAAAGGGGAAGAAAGAGGCTCAGGGAGGACGAGGCGGTGGGAGAGGAAGCGCTGGAAGGGTCTGGAGGGAAAGCGCGGCGGGGAGGGGAAAGCACGGGAGGGGCTGCCCGAGCAGGGGGCAGAGTGCTCACTCAGCAGCTGCTTCTAGTGCCAGCCCCACTTCCCCGGTGGGGACCCCACCGGAGGCAGCCCCTGGCCCCAGGGGTCTTATCTTCCCAGCTTGGGGAAGCTGGCTTGTGGGGAAGTCCAGCCGTGTGAGCCCTGAGGAGCTCCTTGGATGAGGTTAGGGAGGGGGGCCGCACGTGGCCAGGGCGTGTGCGTGTGCGTGTGACACCTGTGCTCGGGTGACCTGTGGTGACTGAAGGGGCTGACCTGGCCTTGCAGCCAAGGGTGGGCAGAGTAGCTCCCTGCCCACCGGCTCCCCCACCCCCCACCCTCGGGGCCCCTCCTCCAGGGCTAGGCAGGGGCTGCGACCTAAAGGGCAGGCCTGCCGCCTGACACAGGGAGGGGCGGCCACTGGGCAGTGAGTGGACCGCGGGCTCTAATCCCCAGCAGCTGCAGTTTCCCTCAGATCGATTCCCTTCTCACTTTTTTTTCAGCTGCTGGTTCCGCGGCTCAGATCGATGGAGCCGCCTCCCCCGCCCTTCTGAGCTTCCTCTCCCTGCTGCTCATTAGTGCCCCGATTAATCAGCCCCCCATTTCCTCTAGGGGACAAGTGCTTCCTCCCCCATGAGGGCTCACGTTTTCATAAGGCCTCCCCCAGACCACAAGCTGCTCACTGTGGCCACCCCCGCCCTGGCGGCACCCAGGCCCCTCCTCCTGTCCTGCCAACGGGGTGTCCTGCCTGTGACAGCAGGCCCGCATGCCTGCCTTTCCCCCCAAGGACAGCAGCCACCCAGGGCTCCCCTGCCCCACCCTGCCGGGGGGGCACCACCTGGATCTGCCTCTTTAGGGCTGCACCCCCTGCTGTGCAAGCCCTGCATGTGTCCAATCCCTTCGGTACCCCCATTTGGCCTCCCTGCTCCCTGGCCCATTCACTCAAAAGCATCTTCCCCCCACCCCCAGCCTGGAAGGGGCTAGAAATCTGGGAAACATCTGAGGAGGCAAAGTGGCCCTAGACGTGCAATTCAGCCCAGGTGCCCTCCGTCCCAGATATTCAAGTGACTGAGTCTGGGGGTTGGGGCAGCCAGTGGCCCAGAAGGGGCAGGGTATGGGACGCATAAAAGTCAGGGGTAAAGCTCTAAGGAAGCCAAGAATCTCGGTGGCCTCCCTGGCGTTCCCTTGTCTGTCTATCCTGCCCTCCTCTGCCCCCCATTCAAACAAGTGGCTCTCCCAAGGAGTTTCTGGAAGCCGCTGTGAGTGGGGCAGGGAGGTCAGGTGTGGCTGGGTGCTGGTGTCGGGAGTCAGGGAGGCCGGGACCTGGGAAATGGAGTTGGCTGTGACTCCTTCTGAGGTGTGGTCCAGAAAAGTGGCAGGATGAGCTGAGGACTCTAGCTAGGCGCAGCCCTCTTCCCTGGGTGGCCTGGGAGTGGGGCCCTCAGAGCACCCCACGAGTGCCTAAGGTCTAGCCAGAGTTTGGGGAGCAGATCGACTAGGTCTCAGGCAGGGACCAGGGATCCCCGTCCTAGGCTGGGGGCTGCCCCCTCCCCTGGCCTGGCTCCTGCCGCCCGTGCCGCCGGTGAAACGCTGTTGACATGTCCTGAATTATTAAGCACGGGGTGGGCTCCGGAGCACATGCTGAGCGGAGCGGCTGGGGCTGCGCGGCGTGGCGGAGCAGCTCACTCGCTTGCTCGCAGGGACACACGCAGGGGCTGACAGCTGTGCTGGTGCTGATAAGGGAAGCCACAAGGAGACGATCGAGGAGAGAGACAAGCGGCGGCAGAGGCAGCGGCGGCAGAGGCAGCACCAGGGCTGCGGAGCTGCTCGGAGTGGGAGTGACTCCCCCACCTCAGGCCCCCACCCTGTCCCCATCCTCCTCCAGCTTGCCCTGAGTTTAGAAGAGCAGCCGCTGCCACCACCGACACTCCGGAGGGCACCAGGGGCTGCTGGCCAGGGAGGGACAGGGGCAAGGAGGCACTGGCCAGTCCCAGCAGCCGGGGACAGATGCCGATCGAGATTGTGTGCAAAATCAAATTTGCAGAGGAGGATGCGAAACCCAAGGAGAAGGAGGCAGGGGATGAGCAGAGCCTCCTGGGGGCTGCGAGGGGGGCAGCAGCACCCCGGGACCTGGCCACCTTTGCCAGCACGAGCACTCTGCATGGGCTGGGCCGGGCCTGTGGCCCAGGCCCCCACGGACTTCGTAGAACCCTGTGGGCACTGGCTCTACTCACCTCGCTGGCTGCCTTCCTGTACCAGGCGGCAGGCCTGGCCCGGGGCTACCTAACCTGGCCTCACCTGGTGGCAATGGACCCCGCTGCCCCAGCCCCAGTGGCAGGCTTCCCAGCTGTCACCCTCTGCAACATCAACCGCTTCCGGCATTCGGCACTTAGCGACGCTGACATCTTCCACCTGGCCAATCTGACAGGGCTGCCCCCGAAAGACCGGGACGGGCACCGTGCTGCTGGCTTGCGCTACCCGGAGCCCGACATGGTAGACATCCTCAACCGCACTGGCCACCAGCTTGCCGACATGCTCAAGAGCTGCAACTTCAGTGGGCATCACTGCTCCGCCAGCAACTTCTCCGTGGTGAGTCCTGCCAGCTGGCCCGCCTGGGCTGGGGTGGCCGGAGGCTGGTGGAGGGTGGTGCGTGGGGGCATCCTCAACCGGGTTTCCCTTCCTTCCACCACCAGAGGCTGGCCTCGAGTCTCCCCCAAGCTTGGTGTTTCCCTCTGGCTCCACAGCCACGGAGCAGGGGACACTCAGAGGCTTACCCTGGCGCTGCTGCTGTTCCTCTTCTTGGCTCTGCTGCTGCTGCAGTGCTCGGGGCTGGGGCTGGGGGCCTGGAGTGGGCACAGGGGCCCCACAGCTGGTCAGCTGGCAGGGAGGGCATGTACCACGCCAAGGCTGGACCAACTGACCCCACGTTTCTTCCGTGACTTCTGGATTCTTCTCCTCACCTAATGAGGGTGATGGGGAGAGGGCGTTTGGGGGAGGCTCCAGCAAGGGAAGGACTCAGACTGCCTTCTGGGGAGCTGGCCCGGCCGGCAGGCTGGCTAGAGATGGTCTTCGTGTACACTGGGAACCAGTGTCCCTTCTGTCTCTGTGTCTCACACACACCCCCTTTCACAGACTCCCTCACACATCCCTCTTTCATGCGGCCCCTCTGGCTTCTCCTGCGCTCCAGTCCCTCCCTCCGTTCCCTGATTCCTGCTGCTCCCTTGCCCGGCTCTGGCTCTGACACCGAGAATCACTCATTCACTCTATGCACTCCTCGGTGCACAGCGCGCACACACACACCCCTCTACGGCTCCAGGCCACAGTTTCCTACACACTTCGTGTCACACACACTCAGTGTCCCTGCCACGACACTCACGTGCACACCTACACGCCCACACATCCGGAGAGCTACTTATCTCTGTGCTCACATCCCACCTCTTAGCTGCCAAGGACAGGGTCATGCTGTGGATGCCATGCCCTCTCATGGCAATCCCCCCATCTATCTCAACCCCTGTTTCCCAGGTGGGGGCTGCTGCCGCCATCTCTCACAACGCATGTGAGTGTGGGGGTGTGTCTTGTACGCTGTCTGTCAGTGCTCCGTTCACCCAGTCATGGGGTATCTATTATTCCTGGTGCTTGAGATGACTGCCCTCAGTCCAGTTTACTCCCAGTATTGTGTACGTGTGTGTCTGTACACATGTTACCACTGCCCAGACGCATATGCACACACGTTGTCAACATGGTGCCCACTCCAGTCCAGCCTCCAGGGCCAGCCCAAAGATGGGAGACTTTCCCTCCTCACCACCCAGCCACCCCTGACCCAGGTTCTCACTCACTCACTGCCTCGGTCTCACCAGGAAACATGCTCCCACCAAGTGCCTGGCTCCCACCGCACCTGTGTCCTCCGGGTCCTCTGTCAAAGGGATGGAGGAGTTGGGTAGAAATGGAGGAAGGGACAGAGGGAGAGGATTGTGCTGGGAGAAGAGTCAGGGGCACTGACCTATTGTCCAGCTACAAACCCCCTCTTTTGGGTAGAAGTCACCTCTCCCAAAGCCAGGCTGGGAGAGTCCCCCAAAAGAGGTTGGGTGTGGGGTGTGAATGTGGACTTTCAGACCCTTGGGGCTCCTCTGTACAATATCCTCACCCCGAGTTGGGGGGACAGAGCCCAGTCTTAGCAGGTGTTGTTGGGGCAGGAATCAATGGGGGCTTTGTGCTCCTGAGTGGGAGTTTGTGTCCCAGGCCCTGGCTGGGGGTGGGAAGGAGGAGAAGAGGGATGAGACCTCAGCGGGAGGGAAGGCGTGGGAGAGACGGAGGGACGAGAAAGCAAGGTGAGGTGGGCAGGGGCTTCCTGCTTCCCCATCAGGAAAGGAGCAGGTGCCAGGGGATGTGGGAAGAGGGAGTCCCCTGATCCAGGCTAGCAAGTGTCTCTGAATCCTGGGGACACCCTAGCAGGGATAAAGGCGGGTCTCGCACAGGCCCTGAGGCTGGAGGGTGGAGGGTGGAGGATAATACAGGTTATGGGTCTCAGCTCTGGGACTGTGACAGGATAGTGAGGGAGCAGAGGGGACAAGCAACCATGGAGGGGCAGGAACTTCCTTCTGGGTCCTGCTCCCCCTGCCCCCCACCCAGCCTAGACCCCATAGCTTTCTGCCTGTACCCCACCCCTATCTGCTGAGTATAGCTCTCCATTTGACTTGGCATTCTAGGGCTGAGACTGCTGCATATTCCCAGGGTCTGGGTTTATGGGTTGGCACGGGCACCCATGATCTGTAGCAATGGGAGAGATGGGGTGCATAGTTTCAGCATGATGGGAAAAGGGTGTGGAAACGAAGACAGGGGGTCTCTGGTGAGGACACAAGGTCCATTATGCACTGTGGTGAGAACATGGAGCCACGGCAGGGATCTGTGGCGGGGAGATGGGCACAGCGACCAGTGGGTGGAGGAGAGCCTGCCAGGGCGAGAGTGGTGAGATGCTCAGTGACAGGGACAGGCTTTGGGGAAGGGGCTGTTGTGTGTTTTCTGTTGCTTTCCTCGTTTCCTCCTTTCCACTCCCCACTCTGCCGTGACCTTTCCTCCGGAATCCAAGTTAATAAATGTCACATTTTCCAGCCTATTTTTATTCCGGGTAATTCACCCTCCCCCAGTCCCCTAAGCTGCTGCTCTTGCTTCTGTTACTACTGCGATTGCTCTCCCCGCCACCCCACATTCCCTGATATCCCCTCGCTGACTCCCAATCACTCACTCACTCAATCCATCAACATGGTGTTCCAAACACCTACCAGGCTCCCTGCCAGGTGCTGCGGGGGAGAACAAAAGAGGGAAGCCCTCATCCCCATTCCCTGTCCTCAAGCAGCCTATAGTCTTGTGGTGGAATGGGGACAGAGCCACTCTGAAGCTTAACCAACCATGCAAGAGTTACCCAGAGCCATGCAAGCCAAACAGTGTCATGAGGTGCCAGGATTAATTGCCAAACTAATGGATAGTAAGAGCCTGAGTTCAGAGAGGAGACCACTCTGGGCTGAAAGAAATCAGGAAGGTTTAAGGACTGAACCAGGCTGGGCTGGGTGAGGTTTGGAGAGAGAGGAGGATGGGGAGAGAGGAGATGGCTCCTGGGTGAGGATGCTCTCGCCTCTTCACCCGTGCCCCCCTCCACCTAGCCCCCCCAGCTCCTCTCCTCTTTCCCTTTCCCCTACTTAATCACTCTCATACCAACCCACGCCCACCTCCACCTCCTAATTTCACCACCACCTTCATGTTCGCCCTTTCCTCCCGGATTCCTCCCGCCATCTGCTACCTTGCTCCAATGCTCCAAGGCCCATCCAGACTTTCCCCACTGTGGCTTGCTCTCAGCCTGCCCGCTTACTAGAAGGCAGAAATCACTCTTTCTTCCCAGGCATCATTTCTTTAGCTGTAAAATGCAAGGATGACTCTAAAATTCAGCATCTCCTCTCAGCTGGGGACTGTACGGTATGGCAGTCAAGTGTGTGGGCTCTGGAGCCAGACCACGTGGATTCGAACCTTGGCTCTACCCTTTAAGCTGTGCGCCCTTGGAGGAGTCAGACAAGCTTCCACAAGCATCAGTTTTTGCAGTCATTAAGTAGAATATTAGAACCTAAAAAATGTGGGTCGTTGTGGGGATTAAAGAGAGAGCTTAGCACAGTACCTGGCACGCACCAAGTGTCAGCTGTCAGAATGCCACTGCCCCAACTCCTGGCTCTCTCTCACCTGACCGTGCCCAGCACCACCTGCCATTTTCTGACGCATCCATCGGCACCTTCGCCACTCTCCATCACCTGGCCTTCCCCCTTCCCAGACCCTCAAGCCCCTACTCTCTTCCTCCCCTCTCAGAGCATTCCCCTGCTAAGCAACCCTCCCAAATATTCACGCGCCCATGCATAGGTGCAGGAGCGTGAGCACACGCTTGAGATCACTGCTACCCCACAGGACATTCTGTGATGACAGAAATGTCCTGTATCTGTGCTGCCCCCCATGGTAGTCACTAGCCACCCCAGCTATTGAGCGTCCGAAACGTGATTAGTGTGACAGAGAAAATGAATGTTCCCTTCAAATAGCCGCATGTGGCTGGTGGCGGCCGTATTGGACAGCGCAGCTCTGGTCCTAGGAACGAGGTTCAGGCTGCCAGATTGGGCGGGGCTAGGAACTCCAACTGGTATCAAAGAATATAAGGCGACAGCTGCGCGCTGTGATTGGAATCCTGGCATCTAATCGCTGGGCTGAGGTCCCAGGTTGAGCTGAGGGCCTGTGTCTGGGCACATGGAGGTGTTTGGAAACACCACACCAGCAGTACACCTTTCTTCCTAGGTGCGGGACATGACCTTGGTCTTTTCCCTTCTATTGTCTGGAAAGTCGAGGCGCAGGGGAGATGGGGAATGAAGCCTTGAGGAGACAGGGGTATAAACCTGTCCTTCTCTGTGGAGGGGCTGGTGACCAAGGACCTGTGGGCACTCCACTGTCTCCAACCCCTCCGGGCTCTGCTTCCCTCCCCCCTCCAGCCCTCCTTCTGCACATGCTGGTGACTGCCGAGACTATTAATCACTCGCCCTGTTCTCTTCCTCTCTACTAATCAGGCACAATTAGACAAGGCCTCTTCCAGCTGGGCAGTCCCCTCCCTGTCCTCCTCCCTCCCCTCCCAGCTCCACCCCAGCTGCCACCAGGACAGCGCTGAGGGAAGGGGAGCAAGGTGCAAGCTCTCTACCACCCTCTGACTTCCCTGACCCCCTACGGAAGCCCCTTAGCAAACCCCTGCCTTCTGTCCAAGCTTCCTACTGAGCCTGTTCCCTTCCCTGGTGTGGTCAGGCCCATATTGACTGTCTCTGCCCCCAGTCTTTGGTCATGGGAGGGGCTACTTTATGCATCCCAACTCCATGCCTTTGCCACTGTCACCAGAGGCCTGAGGGCCTTTGCCTTCTGGACTGTGGAAGGGAGAGGGTATGCACTGAGGTTAGTCCAGGGCTCTTACTACCAAATAGGCTTACCTCTCATCCCCACCCCCTGTCCAGCCCTCTATCCCCTCTGGTCCCATTTTTTCCTGAGGCATGAAACTTGAGAACATTTAATTTAACAGCTAGTTCAGGGTTGGTCCTGCTTTCAGGAGCCAGGCAGGTCAAGCCTGAGAGGGCACACAAATAGGGAAGGGTGGGCCCTGAGGAGACCTAAAAATCTCTTATCCTTGAATGGAGCCGCCCCAGCTAACATGCCCTATGGTTAGGGACGCCCAGTGTTGGTGGGGGTTGGTGCAAGTTGGTGGGGTTTGGGGAAGCCTTCCAAGTTGTCCAGAGAAGCCCTGAACCTTGATTACTTTAATAAACAATTTTCCCAATCAAAAAAATAAGACTCTGAGGACTATCTACAACTCAATTACAGAAATCCAGTGTACTAGCCCTCACCTGCCGCCCTGCCGCTGACTGCTGCCCCTGAAGGGGGCGCTCTCAGATGCACTGATACTCACTGGCTAGTGGAGTTGGCAGAGGGGGATTTGAGTGGTGTTGGCAGAGAAGCTAAGGGCAGGGGCTGTTATTGTTACAGAGGGCTGGTCTGCAAGGGCAGCGGGAGGGCCATGAGGGACGTGCCCCCACCCAGCCCCACTTAGCAGCCCAGTGGCCTCTTCATTAATCAGGAATCAGCCCCGAGCTGGGCTCATTATCAGCTCAGCTTCTCACGGCACCGCCGGAAGATGCTGATTAGCATTTGAAGAAATGGCCCCCACATCCCCCTCCTGTCCCTCCTCCCTCTATCTCCCCTACCCGTGCTCCTTTCTGGATTCCCACCCCTGCCCTTCTGCTTCTCGGAGGAATCTGCTCCCTCTGGTGGCTGGCGGCAGGGTTGCCTCTGCTCCGCCCAGGCAGGGGGCAGGAAGGATCAGGAATGGGGGGCAGGGGTGGGAGCACAAGAGCCTCAGGGTTGCTCAGGTTGAGACCCCTGGGTGGAGGGGAGAGAGTGAATGCGGGCTGCAGACTAAGGTGGTCAGGTGGAGATGGGGAGTCAGTCACCCTGGAGGAGGGGAGGAGAGGGCAGTCTCAGGCTGGTGGTTACCAGTGTTTCCCTGCCCTAGCAGGCTCTCCCAGCAATGCCCCCTCTTTAAAGCAGCTGGAGTGGGGACAGCCAGAACCCTGGGCCAAAGGCCCGAGGGTGGTTTCTTGGGTTATATTATTGGTTTTGCAAATCATGGTGCAGGCTTAGGGTCTTGGAACCATCCCAGATGAATGGGGGTGCGAGGCAGGAGGACAGACACCCATAGGGTTTGGGTTCGGAGTGCCGTGTGTTTTCCAGAAGGGGTAGAGGGTGTCTGCACGTCTTACCCTGGCTCCCAGGCCAGAGGATGGCGGCGCTGGAAATCCACCCCCCCACCCCTAAATGTTCACCATGCCCTTGGGACTCCCGGTTTGGGTTGGAGGGAGAGCCGTTCCAGAGAGACAGGCAAGGGCTGCAGCAGCCGAGGCAGCAGCGAGAGTTCAGAGAGGAGCCACGGGATGATTAAGGGGAAATGGAGGATTGATTTAGGAGGAAAGATTAAAGGAGCTAAATCCGTGGCGCTTGGCTCAGCGGTGACTAAGCGTGGACAGGATAATAGCTTACAAATGTGTGAAAGGTGTAAATACCAAACGGGGGAGGGGAGGCGGCTAGGCGGGCCAGGGAAGCGGGGCGGGGTCTGGGCAGCATCGGGGGTGGGGAGGGCTGGGGACCCCAGGCGACTGCCCCCACACTCCTGGCCCTTCTCCAGTGGGAGTGCGGAGGGAGGAAAACGGGTTGTCGGGGAACCCCAAGTTCCAAGCAGGGGTTCCGTTTCTGAGGCGCAGCTTCGCCGGCCAGGTGCTGCCCCCCCACCCCGCCCCAGTCACACTCCCACCCCGCTGGGGACCTGAGTTCGAGGGTTCAAATCCCACCCGAGTCCCTCTGCGCCCCCCTCCCCCGGCACCAGGCCTTTCCCACCTCTCCCAGGCCTGCTAGGCGGACCCAGCTCTGCAGGCCTCTCTCCCGGCCCCCGCCTCGCCGTCCAGCCTCTCGCCCCCTCTCCCCTCCCCGGCCGGGCGGGCGGCGGTGGCTCCCTCCGCGGTGGAAGCCTCTGGCGCCGCTGTGTGCGGAGGTCACTTTGCCGAGGAGCCGGGAGCCGAGGGAATGCAAATGAGGCAAACCCAGAGAGGAGAGCCGAGGAGCCCAGAGGAGACAGGAGGGAGGGCGCTCGGGCGCTTTGATGGATGCCTGCCCCGCGGGAGAGAGGGAAAGGCGGAAAGGAGCGCGAGACGCTGGGTGCAGTCCCCTGGGTGTGGCCCTCTGGGTGCGGCTGGGCCGGGCCTGTAAGCCGCGGTACCTGTGCGGGGGTGGAGATGTGGTGGCGGGGATGGGATCTGGAGGAGCGCCCACCCACCCACAGCCGCCGCCACCGCCACTGCCACTGCCACTGCCGTCTTCTCAGGCTTGGCTCCTGAACTCCCGCCGGGCCGTGGGTTTGTGCTCCACTGTGTAAGCAAAACTCTTGAACGCCTAACTTTGCATCGAGGGGCGGGAATATCAGGGAAGGACTTTGTTACAAATTAAAAATATTCCCGCCTGGAAAATTGACTTTCTAGGGTTTGAGGCCTAGGCAGCCGTTACTTGGCAATAGGTTTGGCTGTTTACCTGCGTCTTGGAGCCCCGAGCTCTCCTCTCCCGCGGAAATGCGGTACTCGCCCGGAATCACGGTGTTCTTCCGCGCGGCCCCAAGGGGTCCCCGGCTGCCAGCGCAGCCTCAGCCTGGAGTCACATGGCCTAGACCCGGTCCCTATTTTCTCCCACCACCCCTCCCACATTTGCATTTGAACAAATCCTGCGCCCGTTTCCTCCTAGGCCCTACAGCACTTCTACTTCTGGGAGGAGGTCACCCTGAAAAGCATTGAGTGGCTGTAGGGGTGAGGCGTGGGGCACTGTGTTGGCCCTGTGGTAAGAGAGGGGGCTAGGCCTGCTTGGTCAGGGCTCTTCTCCCTCCGTCTGACAGTGGCATGGATGAGGCCCTTCCCGGGCCAGTGATTGGGCTTGCTCTGGGGGGCTTTACTCTCCAGCCCAATCGAACCCCTGTTCCACTCTCAGAGGACTGGCACCAGCACCCTCATCACAGCACCAACCACAAGGAGCAATGATCTGACTGTACCCGTACGCTTTGTGTTTCGGTGCCCACCACTTTGCACCTGGCTCGGAGTGTAAGTGCTCAATAAACACGTTTTGCGTGAATAAATGTCTCTGCAGCCAGACAGCAAACTCCTTCTGGGCTGAGACTGTTTTGTTCTCTGAATCATCCCCGGCACCAGGCGCCACACCTGACGCACTGCACAGGCCCAAGGAACAGTGTTGGGCCAATAAGAGCTGTTGGAACACACACCGTTTCTTGAGCGCCTACGGTTTGCCGGCGCGATGCCAGGCACATGGCATCACACAGCGACTGTGAGCGCAGACCAGTGCCAGACAGCCTGGCCCCGGCTCCTCCACGCCCTGTGGCCCTGCAGGCTCCTTACCTCTCTGGACCTCGTTTCTTGTTTGTAAAGTGGAGATGATAAGAGACCTCCAGTTTGGGGTTTCTGTGAGGATTAAGGAGTTAACAAAGTGCTTAGGTCTGCACTTGGCACAGAGTAAGCACTAAATAAATATTAGCTGAGTCTCATCGTGGTTCCTCTGAAGGGTGCCTATTATTATTCCCATTTTACAGGTGAGGAATGGAGGCTCCAAGAGATTAAATGATGGAGTCCAAATCCCACAGACAATAAGGGCAGGGCCCACGGGGGTTTGAACCCACTGGTGGTGAACCACACTGAGCTTCTGGCCTGGGCCCTGGGCGCTGCTTCCCGTCTGGTGGGAGAGGCCTATCTCAGAGCCTGGGCGTTTCTCTCTGGCAGAGCTCTGTCCTCTACGAAGCACTGTCTCTCCCAAATCGTGGAGAGAGCCTGTACAAGGTGCATGAGGCCCTGTGAGGATGGGCCCGGTATGAATCCAAGATCAAAATGGCTGCACCATCTTGGCAGGAAAGTTCCATTCCCCGAATAAGCTTCCACTTGTCTTGAACTGATCTCTAATCCTCATGACTAACGTTAGGAGAAAGAATTCCCATTCCTTTTCTACAGATGAGCAACCCAAGGCTCAGACAGGCTAAATCACACCTCCAAGGTTGTTTGTCCAAGGTTGGTGGCGCAGCCAGGATTTGAACCCCGTTTTGTCAGGCTTCAGAATATATGTGCCCCTGCCCCCACATGATGAGCTTATGTGGGCCTGCCTCTGGCGCCACATGCAGCGGTGCTCTCTGCCCCAGCATGGCTCTTCCTGGTCTATATAGCACTCTTATTGCTAATATTGAGGTGTCATATCTGTGATTTCACTTTGCAGATGGCTTTCATACATTTTGTCTCTTTCGAGACAAGCACCCCATGAAATTAATCAATCAGGAATTTCTATCTTCACTACTCAACAGATGAGGAAACTGAGGCCCCGAGAAGTCAATCAATCACTTTACTTGCCCTGGTTGGCATAGCTCAGTGGATTGAGCGCGGGCTGCGAACCAAAGCATCGCGGGTTCAATTCCCAGTCAGGGCACATGCCTGTGTTGCAGGCCACAGCCCCCAGCAACCGCACATTGATGTCTCTCTCTCTCTCTTTCACCCTCTCTTCTCTCTCTAAAAATAAATAAATAAAATCTTAAAAAAAAGAAGCTTGAATTAAAAAAAATTTAAAAAAATCACTTTACTAACCAGGTTTATATAGGTTGTCAGTGGTGGAGCCGAGCTGGGACCAGGGTCTCCTGACTCCCTGGGGGAGACTGAGGTTAGTGGAGAATGCTGGGGCCACTGGGTGGGGGGACTAGGCTCTCATTCTGAATTTGCCCCCCTTTTTGGCGCTCCCTCAGACATGCATCTTGCCATCTCCAGACTTCCGTTCTGGCCTTTGTACAGTGAGGGTTTGGACTGAGTGACTTCCAATTTCCTCCAGCTCAGACATCCCGGCTTCTTGAGTTGGTGCCATCTTCCCGCCTGTGCCCCTCCTGAGGACAGGGAAGGAGGAGGCTTCGAACCCCGATGCTCTGCCACCCCTGAGTAAAGCCGAGCCTGGAGCACTCCAGACTCGGTGTATGAGGGTGCACCCCTTCCACTGGACCCCGGGGGGATGCAGGGCTAGGGAGCAATGATCCCGGGGCCTGAGTGAGAGGGTTGGGGCTGGACTGCAGCAGAGGAGAGCTGATGGAATTAGAAGTGGGGGATGAAGCTGCCATGGAAAAGCGGGGGGTGGGGTGCCAGGGCCTGGCAGAGGCAGGGTGCTCAAAGCACAGTGGAGATAAAGCCCAGGCTGCAGATTAGCTCCGGGATTAGCCCAGCCTCCGCTTCTCCTGGCCGCTCCTTATCTCCTGGAGGCTGGGCCCTCTCCCTCACAGCTTTGAGCCCTGGACCTGCTAATTGCCTGTTAACCCCATGGGCTCTGTGATTCCAGGGAGGAGGGGGTGGGGAGGGGTGGGAGACAACGCAGGCAAGCCAGCCGGAGGAAATGGGGGCTGTGGGCAGAAGAGACTCAAGGGACAGAAAAGCCACATGTTTGGGTCTCTCTCGACCCCCAATCCTTATCCGGGGCAGACCTGGAGGAATGGCAGGGCCAAGGAGGGGCGAGCACCAGGGGAGGGATTCCAGCTTGGGCAGGGGGAGCAGCGGCAGGGCCAGGGAAGAGCCTCAGAGGAAGACAAGAGATCAAAACCGGACAGCTAGACTAAGGGGCAGAGAGGAGAGCAGGCAAGATGGGGATGCAGACAGCAAAGGAACGTGGGGTGGGGTGGGGAGCCAGGACCATGAGGGGGAAAGACAGAGGTCAGGGGGATGGACAGGCTAACAAAAAGCAAGAGGCAGAGAAACAGAGACCAGATGGACAATTGATTGGATGCTGAGGACAGACAGGCCAGGAGGAGGGACTTGAGAAAGAGACTGAGATCAGGGGACAGAGGCTGGGAGACAGACCGACCCAGAGCAGGTCCAGGCTAACCCTAAAAGGGGTCGGGTCCGGGAGGGACAGGCAGAGGCTGGCCAGAAGGAAAGTGGTGGAGAGGCCCAAGGGTTTTCACGAAGCGCAGATTCTCATCAAGCAGCTGTC
The DNA here is from genome assembly GCA_004024845.1 of Tonatia bakeri. Classification (NCBI taxonomy): domain Eukaryota; kingdom Metazoa; phylum Chordata; class Mammalia; order Chiroptera; family Phyllostomidae; genus Tonatia; species Tonatia bakeri. The sequence continues at coordinate 17,435 of PVIA01013227.1, read as the reverse complement.
CAGCCTAGGTCCAGAAGGGAGAGACCATGTGCTCAGCCTGGAACCAGGAGAGTGGACTTGGAAAGCAAGGCAGAGAGCAAGGAAGGGCACAGAAGAGGGAGGGCCAGACTGAAGGAGGAGGTGGGGCCTGAGGTGTGGACGGGGTCTGGGGCTGAGGGCTGGTGGTGGGTGGTCTGGAGACAACCCCTCAACCCATCAGCGTATATCCTGGCCTGGACCCTGTCCCTTTGCGTGGGGGAGCCTTAGACTCTCAACTTCTGTGCACACACCCTCCTTTCAGGCCAGTCCATGGGGAGAGAGCAGTGGCTAGCCAGTGGGACCCTCTGGCTGAGCGGTCGTGCCGTCTCCATGGAAGAAGCTGTGGGCTGTGCTGCCACAAATATTCTGCCACTTAGGAGCTGGCGGCTCCACCTGCCACTGCCTGCCTGGCCCGGGGACCGTCTCCAGAGCAACGTTCTGCTCTGCCCGGCAGTTGGGCCTGACCCGGGCTGTGCAGGTGGCCTGGCCCTGCCAGTCTGGCTTGTCCATTTCCTGACAACTACACCCATCAGACCCAAAGTCCTCCCACCCATCCCCCTTTGTCACAGCTGCCTCAAGGCCGGGGTGTCACATAACCTTTCCTCCAAAGCTATGAGAGCCAAAGCCATCCCCATTGGCTTGGCCCTGCCCAGCGCTGGGCTCCACGCCATGCGGTGTGCATCTGTGTGTGTAGCTGATAGGGACATCATGGAGGGAGGCTGCCCCAAACCCACCGCGGGTGAGGAATCTACCCGAGTCATTTGGAAGCACTGTTTTGGCATTGGGCTCCATTCTGTTTGAGTTTAATTTACTTGCCGTATGTCCTTAGCCAAGTCACTTTTCATCTCTAAGATTCCTCATCATCAGACGGAGGCAAAGCTACTTACTTAGCTCACGTGGTCGTCTTAGAGGCTCAAAGGAGAAAACAGACCACAGGCCCGGAACACAGGACCTGGTACAAAGCGGGGTGTTTGGCAGGGCTCACTTTGCACTTCTTCCCTCCACCTCAGGCCTCCTTCCGAGAACTGCACTGGGCTCTGGGGGTGCCAAGATGGCAACATGGGGCTCCTGGCCTCAGGCAGTCCACTGTCCCATGCATGAGGCCGAGCTGTGAAAATGCCAGGAGTTGCCAACAGACAGGGCTCTGCTGCCGTGATCCAGCACGCTGGGGCACACGAGTGAGCAGCTCAGCACCCTGGTCCCCCCTGCAGCTCATGCCTTGCTTAGCCTCTCAACTGGAGCATTCACTCAAAACTGGCTGCATCAGCGAAAGCAGATTCCAACATCTTGGCTCGGAATAGGAAGAGGGTGGTTGCTTTGAAAATTGAGACAAATACTTACACATTCCCTTCTGCCTTTCCTGCACCACTGGGGACACAGAAATCTTGCACCCAGTCTTCGTCAGGGTCCCCCTCTCTCCAGGGAGAACATGTGTCTAGCTGGATTCTCCCCACTCTATCTAGGGCCTTTCGGCTCAAAGTGCAACCTGCAGGTGGTTGGAAATGCAGACTCTGAGTCCTGCCCCCACAGTGCATTTAACACACCCAGAATCTGCATTAACAAAATCCCCAGGTGCTTTGTGTGCACATCAGTACACGGAAGTTTGCAAAGCACAGACCTTGGAGATCTGGGCAGATCAGCTTACCTCTCTGAGCCTCGGTTCCTCCTCAGTCGGACGTAGGGTGGTTGTGAAGATGCAATTGGAGCAAGTGTATTAAGCATTTAGCGCAGTGCCTGGGCCGGAGAGAGTGTGCTGGACTGTCCGTGGTGCCTACTCCTGCCCCACACACGGACACACACACGGCAGGGCGTTGGCCACTGGTGAAATGGGGTTAAGAACCGGAAGCCCGAAGGTGGTGAGGATGCCGAAGCAGGAAGGGAGGGACAGGAGAGGAGGTGAGGAGTCGAGAGCAGCAGACACGGAGAAGAAAGAGCGAGGAAGGCCTGGAGAGGAGTGGAGTGGACGGGAAGGAGGGACAGGAGGCGAAGGGGTGGTGGTGGATCACATCACAGCTGAATGGGGCTGTAGCAGGAGCTGGGGCTTGGGGGTCCCCCCCTAGAACAGGCAGAGTCTTGCATCTAGATGAATCACGCCTCTCCCACTACTAGTTGTGTGGCCCCTGAGTAATAATCCGGTTAACTCAACCGACCTGATACCAGGGTTGCCGAGGAGACGAAATGGGGCAGCGGTAGATGTTGTGTGTTTTGTAAATAGCACGGTGTGTGGTTTGTCTTAGGGACCTGAGGCAGGGTGTTAAAAGAACCATGTGAAGGGGGGATCAGCAGGGTTATCAACCCAGGGAGGATGGGAGACCTAACCTCATCGCACAACGAGGGTGCCCCCAGCCCCCCAGTTCTTCGAACTGCTCATTCCCACTGCCCTCAACCCAGCCCCTCTGCCTTCTGCACTGCCCCTCTGAAGCTAGGCATTTAGGATAGCTTTTCCCTAACATGCCTCACGCCTTTCCTCCCAGTTTTTGCCAGTGTAAATATGTTCCCAAGGAAAGGGGAGGGAGAGCGAGAGAGAGTGATTGAGTGCACTGACCCCTGGCCCCCAGGGATGGTGCCGCCTGTGATGGCTTTGACACGGGGGCTAGTCTCTGTGGGGCGAGCCTGGCAGGGGACACTTGCGTCTGCCTCTCCTTCAACCTCCTCCCGCCCAGCTGCTGCCACAAATCCCCACCTTAGCTGCGGCCCGCTGGACCTCGGCATCCATCCCCGAGGCGCTACCGCCCTCTCGTGTCGATGCCAGGGAGCTCTCCACCGGGTCGAAGACGGGCTTCGTTCCCCGCTGCAGCAACAGCAACTGCTGATTTGGTTCTTTGCGTTCCGGGTGCGCTGGGCTGGGTGCTGGGGACACCAGATGGGGTCACTGGTCCTGTGCAGCACAAACTCTGTTGGCAGGGGAAAGAGGAACATTGAACTAATAGGAGTCAAACAGGTAAACAATGTCGTCTCAGGTCTTTTTATTTTTAAAAGATTGTATTTATTTTTTAGAGAGAGGGGAAGGGAGGAAGAAAAAAAGAGGGAGAGAAACATCGGTTGGTTGCCTCTCACATGCCCACAACCAGGGACTGGGCTTGCAACCCGGGCATTTGCCCTGACTGGGAATTGAACCTGCGACCTTGGGGTTTGCAGGCCAGTGCTCAACCCCCTAAGCCACACATGCTCTCAGGCCTTGATAAGCACTTAGAGCCAGCCAGCAAACACGCTGATTGCCAGGTGGGGGGTGAAACCAGGAACGTGTGTGGTGTACGAGTGTGCATATGAGGAAGGGACAGCTACGCTGAGGTTTGAGAGAGGAACAGCGAGCGAGCCGTGCCCAAACGGCAGGAGGAGGCATTCCAGGAGAGGGACCTGCCTGAACAAAGGTCCAAGGAAGGAAGGCACATGAGTTTGAATTTGTCAGAGATCTGGGGGTCGAGTGGCAGGAGAGATTGGCAAGGGTCTCCTTCCATGGTGACCTTCAGGCTAGGGAAGGAGTCTGGCTTTATTCTGCAGGAAATGGAAAGCCATTGTCGCCATTGTCAGGGCTTTAAGCAGCCCGTGACTTGGTCGGGAGGAGCCCCGGCTGCTCTGCTGGGTGAATGGCCTGGAGGCAGAGCCGAGGATGGAGGGAGGGAAACTGGTTAGGAGCACACTGCCTTGGCCAGGTGGGAGATGACGGCAGAAGCGGGGACGCAATGTGGCAGGAAAGTGGATCAATTCTAAATAGATTTCAGAAGAGAATTGCCCAAGAAAGCTGCTGGTGAGAGAAGGGTTCAGGGGTTCTAGCCTGGGCGACTTTGTAGATGGCAGAGGCCCTGATGCAGAGGAGGAGAACGGGGCGTGGTTGGGGCCAGGACTGGGGAAGATGTCCAGAGTCTGCTGTTGATTTGTTCAGCTGGAGGTGCCTTTTGACCATCTCAGGGAGGATATCAGCAGAGGAGATGGAGCTCAGGTGAGAGGCTGGGCTGTAGACTGATTGCTGGAATTTGGGACAGGGCTGCCCAGGCAGGTCTGGTGACCATGGCAGGGGGCGGGGAGACAGGGAACCCTAAGCATAAGGAGTTGTCTTAGCCTCTCCTTCCATCTCCCCTTCTCTTCTCTCTCACACCCTCCCTCCCCTGCCAGGTCTATACTCGCTATGGGAAGTGCTATACTTTCAACGCGGACCCACAAAGCTCCCTTCCCAGCCGGGCGGGGGGCATGGGCAGTGGCCTGGAGATCATGCTGGACATCCAGCAGGAGGAGTACCTGCCCATCTGGAGAGAGACAAGTACGTAGGTGGGGCAGGGACAGGGCCAACCTGGGGGCTCTGGTCTGGACTGCCTGCCAGGGATGACTTTTGAAAGCTCCCCATCTCCTCTGTGCAGATGAGACGTCATTTGAGGCTGGCATCCGAGTGCAGATCCACAGCCAGGAGGAGCCACCCTACATCCACCAGCTGGGCTTCGGCGTGTCCCCAGGCTTCCAGACCTTTGTGTCCTGCCAGGAACAGCGGGTGAACACCTCTAGCTAGGCATTGGGTTGGGCACAGGGCAGAGCCTTTGGGCTTAGGGGGGATGCTGACCAGACCTTCCCAAAGCTCACAGCCCATCAGTCTGCCCATGGACTTTGCTTGGGGCTGTGGGCACTGGAGGGCTGGGTGGGACTTCTGGGCATGACCCACCCCGTCATGCCCACCTCTGCAGCTGACCTACCTGCCTCAGCCCTGGGGCAACTGCCGGGCGGAGAGTGGGCTCAGGGAGCCTGAGCTTCAGGGCTACTCAGCCTACAGTGTGTCTGCTTGCCGGCTGCGCTGTGAGAAGGAGGCTGTGCTTCAGCGCTGCCACTGCCGAATGGTGCACATGCCAGGTGGGCACCCCACCTCCCCACTGACCCTCTGGGCCACCCTGCCAGGCTCCGGAACCTCCAGGAGCAGAGCATTGCTCATGTGCATGGGCAGGTGCATGTGTGCAACCTGTGTGCATGTCTGTATCCATGTGAGTATATGTGTGTGTCTGGGATTTTATGCATGTTTTAACACGTGCATGTGGAATGCACATATGCACAGTAATATGCATTTATGCATACACATGCTCATGTACTTCTGTACCTGTGTGCTTGTGGGGTTGCATGCATGTGCTTGAACATGTGCATATGCATGTGTTTGCAAGTGTACACTTTCATGTTTACATGTATGAGCATGTATACAGCCATGCCTGCATGTATATGTGCGAACACACCCACTTTGGGCGTGTGTGTGTGCATGCACCAGTGTGCCCACATTGGGAATGTGGTGGAGATTGGGGATGGAGCCCTAGACTCCAGGAATAATCTTCTCTCCTTTTAGGCAATGAGACCATCTGCCCACCAAATATCTACATTGAGTGTGCCGACCACACACTGGGTCCGTGCTGCCTGCTCCCTTTCTGCCCCCCATCACCCTCCTCTTCACCTCTCTGTCCACCCTCCTCCTAACTGCCTTGGCTCTCCTCCTCCCAATCTTCCCCTGGGGGGCTCTTCCTGGGGGTCGAGACTTATCCCCTACCTCCAGGGGTCTGAAGACCTTTGCGGGTGTGGACATTTGGGTAAGTGGAAGCAGCAGGGTGAGGGGTTGCAGAGAGTCCAGGCTTCCTGTCTTGGATCAGCAAATGAGCTTGCCTTTCTGGGGAAGTGAAATGACTGCTTTCTTGGTGTGAGGAAAAATGCATTGCTGGCTCTCAGTGTGGGGAAGGTAGATGCCATCTGTCCATAGGTCCTGTCTGCCTGTCTGACCTGCAATTCATTTACTCATTCATTCGTTCGTTCGTTCGTTCATTCATTCATTCATTCATTCTCCAGGCGCTTACAGCCCATGTAGGTGCTGGAGCTGAGAGGGGAACAAGAGCCCTGCTCTTGCGGAGCTCACTGCTGGGCATGGCTGTGGATAGGCATGACAACACACTGTGTTAGTCCTTGCATAGGGGAGACTGCCCTGCAAGGCCCTGGGGTGGGGACCTGGCTTGGCAGGGAGGATTCCTAGAAGTGACAAGAGTCACCCAGGTGAAAAGGGGGCATATTCTAGACAGTAAGAACAGCACACACTAAAGACCTTGTGGCCAGGGAGAGTGTGTGTCTAGCACACTGAAAGATCAGTGTGCTGAGGGCAGAGAACACAGGAGGAGGAGCAGAAGCCTGGGGGAGGGGAAGAGTAGAGGAGGCTCTGGGAAGCCAACAGTGGCTTCAGGCATGGCAAGAATACTATCTGATTTTAGGAAGGTGACTCTGATTAGATGTGGAGAATGGATAGGTGGGGAGTGAGAACAGAAGCAGGGTGGCTGGTAAGAAGAGCAGTGCAATGATCCAGATGATGGAGCCGTGGGAGGGGTGCTGAGGCCATGGAATCACATCGGGACCTTCTGTACTGCATACCAGCTGTGCCAATCAGAGAGGCAATCGAAGAGTGTCTGGTGAAGGAACAGATGTGTGAGCAGGGATCAGTGAACCACAAGGGTGGCAAGGCTCCTCAAAACTAGCAACACCAGGGGGCTTTACTCGCCCAGGCCTGGATGGGGGCAGGAAGGGGGCCCTGCGGGAACCCAGAGAGAGCTGTGGCTGTCCGAGAGGGCCAATGGACAGGAGCTGTGGGCACGAGAGGGGGGATGAAGCCTCTGCCAGCTACGGCCTGGCAGTAAGGAAGCCGGGAAAAAGAAATACCCCGGTATCTCTTCCCTCCTTGCCCTCTGACCCTGCTGGGAGCTCCCATTGGCCAAACCCAACCCAAAGGCAGAAGACGAGGGGATCTAGGTGTTATATTTGGCAGAGCTCAGCCTCCTGACCACAGAGAAAGGTGGAGGAGAATGGAGGGTGGATCTGAAGGGCTCAACAGAAAACCCAGCATACTGAGCATACAAATCCTATCCATCCACTTGTTCTTTTGTCTGTCTGTCTGTCCATCCGTCCATCTAATCACTCACCTATTCACCCATTCATCCTGGCCTCCACTCCAGGTCCCTTGGTATGTCTGAGGCCTCATGTGTTTGATTAACTCTGGTGGATGGGCCAGGCCATCCCTCTGAGCCATGAGGACCTCCTGTACCAGGGAGCTGGGGGACAGAGGGACAAGCCTGTGGGAGGGTGCCTGGGAGCTTCACCTGCTTTCTTGGATAGTCTGAAGCTGGTCCAGGATGGGACCCCCATCCCTTGTCCTCTGGGCAGTGCCAGGCCCAGAGGACAGTCGAGGCCCTCAGTGCAGACGTGGCTGCCTCCGGACAGCCTCTGCAGCTGGTGCCTCTGTGTTGCAGACTCCCTGGGTGGGGGCTCTGAGGGCCCGTGTTTCTGTCCTACTCCTTGCAACCTGACCCGCTACGGGAAAGAAATCTCCATGGTCAGGATCCCCAACAGGGGCTCAGCCCGGTACCTGGCCAGGAAGTACAACCGCAATGAAACCTACATACGGTATGTGTGTGCATGTAAGCATGTGTGCGTGTGTGTGGCGGAGGCCACCCTCAACAGGCTTGGTGCATGGTGGAGACAGGGAGCAGCTTTGTTAATAAGGAGTCTTTTGCCAGGAATGCTTTTCACAGTTCTTTTCTTCTAACCGATCCCTACCCATCCTCCAAGTCACATCCTTTGTCTCCACCTCCACGGAAGCCCCTGGTCAAATGCCTTTCCTTTGAGCTCCGAAGCACCCTGTACCTGTCGCTGTCATTGCATGTACCTATTATTTTAGAGCCCTCTGTTATGTGTCTTTCTCCCCCAGCAACCTGGGCTGTTGAAGGCATGTTGAGTGAATGCTGTGGTGAGGGAGAGAAACTGGGAGGGCTGGGAGAGGAATGGGGTGGCCTGCAGGAGGGGCCACCCGAGCACTGGGTCTGGTACCTTGCACCCAACCTACAAATGTTGGGCATCCTCTGAGCGCCAGGTCCAGTGCTGGGTCCTGTCGGGACAGAGGTGATTACAACACAAAACCCACGGCCCATGTGTGGCTGTGGCTGTGTGGTACTGTTCCTCAGGCCCAGGAGAGATGAATGTGCATGGGGTAGGGGCAGCCGAGTAGGTGTGGGCTGGGCCTCGGGGACCCCGGGTCTGTGAGGGGGAGAGAACGGAGGAGAGAGGGGAGGCATCCCAGTTAGAGAACTGTGGGATGATGTGGAGACTGGCCTGAGGGGTGTGTGTGGCGGGGGGTGAGATGCACATAAGAAGGCAGCTTGCATAGGAAGGCACAGACAGTGCAACAGATCATGGGTGGTCTCGGAAGTCTGGAAGAAGAATATTGGAGTGGACTCTTGGTCATAGGGAGCCACTGAAGGTTCTAGAGAGGTACAGGGGCGAGGAACATGAACACTATTTGCTGCTTTAGCAAAGGCAGGCGGGAAACTGCAGGCCCAGGCTTTTTTTTTTTCCCCCTCTCTCCTGGTCCTTTTGTTAACCTTCCGAGTGTGATGCTAACGCGCATCTGGGACCAACTCCCCTCACAGCCTTTGGGAGTCGGAGGGGAGTCACCCGCTCTCCTGCACAGGGGGTCTTGGAGAGGCACTTCTGGACCTGGGATGTGCCAGCCAGCCACCCCCTTGGGAAGGTGGTCTCACGTGGACATCCTGCTTCCTTTCTCTGCAGGGAGAATTTCCTTGTCCTAGATGTCTTTTTTGAAGCCCTGACCTCCGAGGCCATGGAGCAGCGCGCAGCCTATGGCTTGTCAGCCCTGCTGGGTGAGACCTGGCCCAGGTTCCGTGGGTGTGGGTCTGCTGGGCCTTCCCCCTCTGACCCTGCTCTCATGCTCCCCAGGAGATCTCGGGGGACAGATGGGCCTATTCATCGGGGCCAGCATCCTCACACTGTTGGAAATCCTGGACTACATCTATGAGGCAAGGAAGGGGCCTGTTTGGGGCCACCCACACAGCAAGGAGGGGGAGGGGCAGTGCCGGCTTCCTGGTGGAGCTGGTCTAGCTGGGAAGTCTGGCTCTGGGTTCTTTGCCAGAGTCCTCTGCCTGACCAGGAGGCCTGAGGGTTCTGAGAAGTCAGGAGAAAGGGATGGGTGGAGAGGATCGGGGGTCCTAGTGGGGGTTGGCTGGGCAGCAAGTCCTCTAACATGAGCCTGGTGAATCTGCCCCCTCCTCTATGCCAAGTTTCCTGAGCTCACAGCTATGCCCTGACCCTGAATCCCAAGGTGTCCTGGGACCGACTGAAGCGGGTGTGGCGTCGTCCCAAGACCCCCCTGAGGACCTCCACGGGGGGCATCTCCACCTTGGGACTGCAGGAGCTGAAAGAGCAGGTGAGGGTGAGCCTGTAGGGAGAGCAGCCAGCTCCTTCTCCCAGGAATGAGTGCCCCCATGATTTCTGGACTGGCCCATGAGAGGGGGTCCCTGGCCCCCTTGGAGCCTCTGCCCCAGGGACACGGAAAGGCTGGCTGCACTGGCCTTGGGGGCATGGCTTGAAGTCTCCCGCTTCATCTTGCAGAGTCCCTGTCCAGGCCGGGGTCAGGCTGAAGGTGGGGGAGCCAGCAACCTGCTCCCCAACCATCACCACCCACACGGCCCCCCAGGAAGCCTCTTTGAAGACTTCGCCTGCTAGGATAATGCCGTGTTGGAAAGGACCCAGGAGTCTGGGACTCCTCCCTGGATCTTCCTGCTCCTGGGACAGAAGGCCCGGAGCAGCCCAAGGCTGTGGTGGGGAGAGGGCAGTGGTGCTCACTAGGAGAACAGTCAGTCCCTCTTCTCACCAACCGTGGCACCAGCTGCTTTGCACAAGGGTCCTTCTTGTCCCTACTCCCCTCCGGAGGATGGTGCCCAGGGTGGCTGGAGGGCAGGCCATGGGTCCCCAGGGAGGGGAAAGGGAGAAGAGAGGGAGGTGGAGAAATCCCCAAAAGGGGTGCAACCCTGTGTACATTTGTATATATTTAGGGAGGACGGGGTGGGGGTGGGGGTACAGATATAGAAGGTAGGTGGGGCCATGGGGTGGGTGATTCAGGGACAGCCAGAGTCCCAGCCCTAGAGTGTCAGCAGGGGAGGCCGGGCTCCCAGGAGTCAGGACTGCTGGGCTTCTCCTACTTCCTGCCCCTCTCCAGGCCCAGCTCATCCGGCAGGGGGAGCAGGTGGCCCAGCAGGCCTGGCCCAGCTCGGGTTCCCCTACCCGATCCCCACCCCCCAAGTCCCCTCCACGGGGAGCAGGTGGGCCTTTCAGACCCTGGCTGAGTTTGGGAGTGGGAATGTCTTCTCAGGCCTCTGTCTCCAGTCTGGCTTTATAAAGTGCTGATGAAACTAGGAATAAAGAGACATAAGGAATTCTGTGTGTGTGTGTGTGTGTGTGTACGTGACTGAGCTGGGGCAGGGCTGGGTGTATGCATGATGTGGTCCCCAGGAAAAGGAAATCCAGGCCCAGTCAGGACAGGGAGCCTCCATCCTCAGTGCCAGCCCTCCCTGCTCCCTGCCTAGCTTTCAAAAACTCAGACTCACCAGTCAACACTCAGCCAGTTTATTAAAGGCAGAGAGCTCCATCAGGGGTCCAGAAGGGAGAAGCTGGGAGACACCACACTCCTGTTGCAGCTCCCTCCTTCCCCAACAAGTCATCTACAGCCCAACCCCCAGGACTTGGAGGCAGGCCTGGCGTCAGACAGACTGCACTACATAAATACTGAGGCCACAGCTTGAATCAGCAGCGTCAGGGGCCAGGATTTGGGGTAGGAAGGGGTGGTTCCCAGGGCACCTCCCACAGGGCTTATTTTGAGCCTGAGGATCCACATAGCCAGAGAGAGGGGGCCAGTGGGCTGTTCTGGAGTCTGAGACTGTCCAGGTAGGCCGGCAGGTGGCTCTGGGTGGTTGGGGGAGAAGCACCACCAGGCCAAGGTTTTGGGGTGCAGGATGCCGTCAGGTGCTGTTGCCCTGCTCCTGCTCGAAGAGCAGCATGGCCAGCTGGGTGCGGGAGCCCAGGCCCTCCAGCATGCTCTGGCGACAGCGATGGTAGAGGTCCTCACTGAGCCGAGCGCTGCACGTCTGGGCCCGGTAGCGTTGCAGCAGCGCCGGCTCCACCGCCCGCAGCACATGCAGGCTGGAGAAGCGCAGGAACAGTTCGTACACATCCATGCTTTCCAGGAGCTCCTCCTCCTGCTCCGAGGCCGCTGCCAGCCGCCCTCGGGCTGCCACATAGTCAGAGTTGTAAAAGCAGGCCTCACTGGCTGCCTGGCGGTCAAAGCGGCCCGTGTCCCGGCCCAGCTCTGGGGGCCCTGGGCCCTGCGGTGGGGCCACAGCCGGGTGGAAGGCCTGGAAGTGCATGGGAAAGAAGGTCTGCCAGCCAGAGATGGCATGCATGCGGCAGCGGTTCAGAAAGTCAGGCGTGAGCACTGTGTCCGGCCCGGCCAGCAAGAACAGTGTGTCCAGTGGGTGCTTCTTGGAGAGCAGATCCATGAGGCGCAGTGGTGAGGGGGCAGCTGTCTGCACACTGAGCCAGGGGACCCGGGCACCTGGGAAACGCTGCTCTAGCTCTGCCACGTGGGCCTTGACAGGGGCGAAGACGTCTGCGTGGGCAGCCCGCTGGGCCTGTCGTGGCTCATACAGCAGCAGCAGAGTCAAGGCTGCTGCAGTATCGCCAGGCTCCAGAGCCGCAGCGGCGAAGGCCTCCAGGAAGCCAGGGGCCAGGTCACGCTCGGCCGCAGCCAGAGGCAGCAACACAGTGAGACGTGAGGCCTCGGTGACGTAGGGCACTGGCAGGATCTCCACGCGGCTCAGTGGCCGCAGCAGCTGCACTCGGTGAGTGAGGGGCCGGCGGCCGCCCTGGGGGGTCAGCGCCTCCAGCTGCAGATCCAGTGTGTACTCCATACCCCGAGCGGGATCGAAGCGTCGGTAGCCATTAACCAAGTGCTGCTTCTGGAGTCGCAGGGCTGGGTGGTAGCGGCGGTTGAGCTCCTCCAAGGCTGCCCCCAGAACGTCGGCCACATCAGCCCGGTCGGCCCCACGCAGAGGGCAGCGGGGTGAGCCATCAGCACAGGAGAAAGCATGCTGCTCAGTGAAATAGTCCCAGCGCAGCACCTCAAAGCGCGAGGCTGGGCGGGATGGTGCTGGAATGCCCACAGGCCAGGCAGCTGCCCGCTCCCCATCAGCTGCCAGACGGCTGGTGTTCTGGATCTCCCACTGGGTTGGAGAAACAGACCATAAGCAAGATACAGACCCTAGGGGCCAGCACACAGCCTGGGGATGGGGCAAGCAGCAGGTGCCACTCAGGATGGGTCCTGTCCCCTGCCAACCTCTGCCTTCCCAGGGCCTCTACTTATCCCTTCCCCAGATGCAGGCAGCCTGGGAGTTAAAATGGGGGTTTATTGAGGGACTTCTCAGAATGGGTAGGAACAAACAGGGACAGGAGGCAGGTGTGTTCTGACTCTAGTACTCAGAGTTTACTCGCCTGGGATCTCTAAGACCTCACAGGCCCTGCCCCCCCACCCCGGCCCAGACCATACCTGCAACTCCTGGATCTCCTGGTACGTGCGTTCCAGTTCAGCTCGGGCAAAAGCCTTGTGCAGCTGGTACATGTGCACAGGGTCACGCACAGGGTGGGCGGTCAGGGCGCTGCGGAAGCGAGGGTCCCCCTCCTGCACGGGCTCCCCAGAGCTCAGCTCCAGGTAGCTATAATGTACTCCCTAGGGAGAGGAAGGGAAAGGGTTCACAATGGGAAGAACAATGGAACAGCCTCTACCCTCGCCTCCTAGTGTGTGTCTCACCTACCCCTCCTAGGACCTGTTGTGGACTTGCAGTCAGAATTCTGTGGGTTTAAGGACCTTGACCAGTCATGAGCTTGTATGACCTCGGGGAAACCTTTGCTAGCTAACTCATCTGTAAAATGGGCATGCATCCGGTCTCAGAGCTGTCCAGGGGCTCAAATGAAATAGTAATAGCCAAATACTGAACATCTATTATGTGCAAGGCTCCCTCATTTTTTCTAATCCTTGTAACAACCCTAAGCAATAATTATTTCCATTGGTATGAAGATACTGACACTCAGGAGGTTCAGTAATTTACCCAAGGTCACAGGGATGGAAAAGGATAGAGCTGGTATGGAAACCCAGGCCCCTATCTCCAACCACGCCTTTGCTTCTCCGGGAAAGTGCACAAGCTCAGACAGGAGGCACCCGTGGGGCAGCTTATCTTTTTGCTTCTCACCTCATGGTCGCCAGTGCAGCCCACCCCGGTGGCATCAAGGATGCAGCGTCCCAGCCACTCATCAGGACTTGCACTGACGATGTCATTGCGGCAGCCTTCCAGGTGGGGGCGCAGCTGCTGCAGCAGAGTACGCGACAACAGTACCCCAAAGCCGCCATGGCAGTAGCGGCCTGGGGCGGGATCTCCACCAATAAAGTCCTGGGGCCGGCCCAGATACAGATGGGCAGCAGCTGCCAGGCTGAGGTGGCCAACGAGGCGCGCCAATCCGTGCGCCTCGGTGTAGGTGGTATCATGCACTAGGAAGAACCAGTCAAAGTCGTCACCGTGCTGGTCCAGCAGGTGGCGCAGTGCCAGGTGCAGGTGGCCGATGGGTCTCTCCTCGCCCAGTGTCACCACAGCCATGCCCGGTGGTGCCCGACGGCCTCGAGAGCCTGTCAGGAACACCACACGCTCTAGCCGGTGCCCCAGCGTACGGTTCACGGCCACGCCCAGAGTGGACAGTGTGGCCTGTGAGGTCAGCACTGCCACCAGCAGCCTCTGCCTGATGCCCAGCTCGGTGCTTATGTAGCGGGTTCTGGGGAGGAGACAGCATAAGATTATCAAAAAGACAATCAGGGTGGGCAGGAATAGGATAAGAATAACAATTCCCTCCGAGGGGTCATGCGGAATTAAGTGAAAGATCAGTGTTTTGGGGGAGATGGTAATATTCATGCAGATATGAAAGACATATTGTGTGTCTGATTCCCTTTTTCATGACTTAGTTGTGTCCTTGAGCAAGTTATTTAACCTATCTGTGCCTCAGTAGCCACACCTGAAAAATGGGGTTGATTATAGTTACCAAAAGCATTTAGGCAAATGCTTGGCTCACAGGTATTCCACACACCATGCATACAGGGCTTATTTCTGTGTAAATATGCCATTACACTGCAAATACATTACCTAAATGATGTAATGGAATATATGACATAGGGGGTGTACTGAGTGTGTTTGGGGGAGGGGCAAACTGGAGCTCAGGAGTTCCAGTAACTTCTCTACCACAACACAGAAGATAAATTGCGGAATTGGAATTTGAACTCAGTGTTACTCTGGAGAAATCATTTTAACTAGGCAGTAGCATTAGTGGGATGGCTCTATCACTCCTCTCCCACACATCTCATCACGAGGTGTCCCACCCAGAAACGAGAGATACAGGTAAGCCTTAGTTCTTTTTTCTTTCCCTCTCTCTTTAAACCCGTTTTATATACCAATATCTTATCTAAACCCAGCAGCCTAGCCAGGAAGCTAAGAGGATCTTTGGAGGACCATGGAGTCGAGCTGGTTTAGCAGAGGCGGACAAGTTCAGCCCAGGCCGGACGGGACCCAGAGAGGGCCTCAGATGGGCTCCATAGCTCCCCGGGAAGCAAGGCCATCGGAAGTTATCTGGGCCCAAAGACTTCCTGGCCGCCCAGTCTCTTCCTTCCGGAGCTTGACCCGGCCCCCGGCGGCCTCCCCGGAGCGCCCGTCCCCGCTGGTGCACACGGGGTGGAGCTGGCGGGACTGATCCTTACCTGACGGCCTTTTTGGCGGCCTGGCCAGGCTGTGCAGGATGGTAGGGCAAGACACGCGGCTCCCAGTTCTCCGCCGCGGCTGCGCCAGCTCCGGGTCTCTCGCGCTCTGCTCCGTGCTGCACTGAGTTGGGCCGGCGCGCAGCGTTGGTGTTGCCTCGCGGCGGCAGCTCAGAATCTCCGGGTTGGGGTGGCCCTGGGCCGCACGGCTCCTCCACCCAGGTGACGCTGAGCAGGCTCAGCGTGAAGCCCAGGGAGATGCCCACGGCCACGGGCCCTGCGGGCCGCAGCACCGACAGCAACAGCGATGCCCGCATGGCGCCGGGACCGCGGGCCCCCGGCCCTGGAGCAGCCCGGGAGCAGCCAGAGGAGGCTCCGAGGGGGCGGGACCGGGGAGGGGGCGTATCCGGAGGGCCGGGGCCAAGCGGGCGGGCCCGCTCCCGCCCCGAGGAGCAGAGCCTGCGGCCCGAGCCGAATCCCCTGCTCCGCGCTCCAAACCCCCTCCGGCCGCCGCTCTGTATCGCCCAGGGTCCTACTTTGGGCGCGGGAGCCTCCGCCGCTGCAGCCGCTGTCCGACGTGTCACTGTGAGGGCCCCGCCCCCGGGGTGGGGTCTTGGGCTCCAGCTACCGGAGAGGGAGGAGTAGGGGGAGGTTAAAGGGGAAGGACCCCCGGAAGTGCCCCCTCCACAGCGAGTGAGAGAGAGACGCCGGGGCGGAGTCCCCTGCCTCCCCCCCCGGCGTGGTTGGTGCGTCCTGGGTGACGTCAGAAGCAGCCCGCCCTTGCCTGGCTAGTGCGCCTGAGTGACGTCAGGAGCCGAGGCCGGAGCTGTCCATCAGCACCAAAGGCCGCGGGCGGGCTCAGGGCATGGGGCCGCGGCTCTGGGGCAGCCCGAGCCCCTGCTCTCGCTCCTTACCCTTCCCCAGGCCCAGCCCGAGTACCCGGACGCCGTGGGACTGGAGTGCCAGTCGGTGTGGGAGGCGGGGCGGCGCCGCCGCCGCACAGAGACTGGTCCCTTCGGCCCAGCAGCCGCCTTCCCCGCACGACGGACTTTGCCCGGACCCCAGGCATCTGGGGCCTCTGGAACCCCTCAACCCCGGACCCTACGGCCTCTGCACAGCCTCTTTCACTCAAAAGCTCAGGTCGCCTCCTGCCCAGGTAGATTTTGGACAATCCCGGATTTAGCCGCCCACAGACGAGTCTCCTGGCTGCCTCCTCACTGGCAGCACACTGCCCTCATCTCCCCCCAAGCCAGTTCCCCTTTTAACTTCTTCATCCTGGCCCCCTCTAGCCAGGTACTTTTGTCCCCTTGGTCATTCGTCCTCCACTTTAGGGATGCCTGCTGTGGGCGCCACTCCTTTGTCCGGTGTGTCCTTGCTTAGCTCTCCCACTCCCATTCCTTCCCCATTCAGGTGGAGGCCCAGGGCTCCTCCTTGACTCCAGCTTCCTCTCTGTCAGGCTGACCTGGGAGGGTGAGTCCATTTCGTTCCTAGCACTATGCCAGGCACTGTGGCGACGCTACGGTTCCAGCTGCTGCCCCCTGAGCCAGATGATGCCTTTTGGGGTGCACCCTGTGAACAGCCCCTGGAGCGCAGGTACGAGGCACTGCCGGCTCTCGTCTGCATCATGTGCTGTCTGTTTGGAGTCGTCTACTGCTTCTTCGGTGAGACCCCCAACTCATTCCTCACCTGGGCTTCCCATTGTTCCCGAGTTGTTTTTTTGAGGCACCCCAAACCTCCGGAACTTCACCACCACCACCACCATCACCTCCATCACCACCACCATCACCTCCACCACCACCACTATTGCTAGCATGAATAACTATCTTTTCTTACTTTCTTTCATCCTACATGTTCGTAGATCATCTTAGATGCTAGATCCCAGAGAACACAGGTTTTTGAATTAGGCATGCTTCAATTTGAACCTGGCTTTGGACCTCACTAATCATGATGTCTTGGGCACATTAACCTGCCTGAGCCTCAGTCTGTTCATCTGAACAGTGGGAACAATGATATTTACTTTCCATAATGGTGTTGTGAAAAGTAGTAGGGACTCAATAAATAATAGTTATTGTGGTGAAGACATGTTTGGGTCGCCGTGCTAGCTAGAAAATAAAAACATTTAGCAGGGCAATTAGATATGCTAAGTATAGATGGGGGAGAGACCCCTGGAACATTCACACCTGTGATACATGTTATAGTTGACCCTTGAATAACACAAGGGTTGGGGGTGCAGTCAAAAATCCATGTATAACTTAAGCTGGTCCTCAGCACCTGCAAATTCCCAACCATGGACCCAAATACTGTTTTCAGCCTGCAGTCAGTTGAATTCGTGCATGTAAAACCTGGGGATATGGAGGGCTGACTGTATATTTACTGAAAATATCCACGCACGAGTGGCCACGTGAAGTTCAAACTTGTGTTGTGCAAGGGTCAGCCGTAGAGTAGGCTAGATGGTAGTCACACACACGGAAGTTGCCCACAAGGGAGGCTCCAGTAATCAGGGCTGCTGTGAACTGTGGTACAGGATGGCTACTATACAAGGGAGTTCAGCTGAATGGGCAAGTGGGCCTGAAACCCAGCCGAACTCTAGGCCTTGGCACTGGGCTGCTCTGCTTAGAGGATGGCACTTTTTTCTAATTTGCACAAAGGTGCCAGGCTTAGACTAGTGGAGTAAGTGCGCAGTGACTCTACAGCAAGAGTTCTAGAACTTCAGAGGGGAGAGCAAGCTCTATCAGCCGGGGGTCCAAGGAAGGCCTCCGGAGGTGCACTGTAAGTGGCTGGA
>PVIA01013226.1:0-33318 GCA_004024845.1 Tonatia bakeri | reverse complement strand
TCAAGTCATAACAATAATGGAAGGTAGGAAAGCAAAATAGGTTCAATTGAGTTGATTTTTAGACAAACTTATCCCATATTTCTGACATCCATCCTGTTTGAACCGAATAATGCAAAAGTGAGAAAGGGACTCGGGATGGCCTTGTAAGTGTTTCTGATTCAGTGTGGGGTCTGAAAATAATGGGCCAGATTCACGTACTGTAGGATTCTTCCCACAGTTGTATGATTAAGGGCATACATCTGATCCTTTACAAAAATGGATTTACACAAAATTCAGATTTTTCAGTTTAAGAGAATCATCAGTTTGTTTTGTTGTTTTGTGTCACATTAATAATGTATGTTGGCTTTTAAGTTTAGTTGGAAATTTAGCTAAGTAAAAAAGTTGCCAATTTAATAAAACTTTATTTTAGTGAGTAAAACACCCCCTAAGTTGCTTGTTATCATAGTTTATAGAATATTTTCAAAAGATGAATAAGCTTTCATTAATAAAAGCTTTAGATTCAACTTATACAGTTGGAGCCATGCTGTATATATATTTGTAAACATTTTTTAATATACATTGTTATTCAAAATTACTCAACAGAAAACTTTATCTATTGAAAATAACATTTTTTACCTTTCTTCAGGTATTTCCATGCTGCTTCCCACAGTGGCTGCAACAATCTGCATTCCCACCAATAGTGCACCAGGGGTTCCCCTTTCTCCATATCTTTACCAACACCTGTTTTTTGTAAAATTATTAATGGTAGCCATTCTGACAGTGTAAGATGATATCTCAATGTGGTTTTAATTTGCATTTCTCTGATGATTAGTGACATTGAGCATCTTTTCGTATGTCTTCTAGCCATCTATCTGTATGTCCTCTTTGGAGAAGTGTCTATTCAGGTCTTTTGCCTATTTTTTAATTATTTTTTTAGGGGTATTTGAGTTTTGTAAGTTCTTTAAAATATTGGATATTAACCCCTTATCAGATGCAATGGGAAATATATTCTTCCATTCTGTGGATTGTATTTTTATTTTGTTGATGTTTTCCTTCGCTGTGTAAAACCTTTTAGCTTGATGGAGGTCCATTTGTTTATTTTTTTCTTTTGTTTCCCTTGCCTGCAGAAATATATCTGATAAAATATTGCTATAGGCAATGTCCAAGTTTTCACTGTTTTCTTCTATGATTTTTATGGTTTTAGGCCTAACATTTAAGACTTTGATTTATTTTAAATTTATTCCTGTATGTGGTGTAAGAAGGCAGTGTAGTTTAATTTTTCTGCACTAATTTATCTGTCTAATTTATCTAATACTATTTATTGAATAGACTATCTTTAGCCATTGTATGTGCTTGCTTTCTCTGTCAAATATTAATTGGCTATAAATGTATGGGTTTATTTCTGGACTCTCTATTCTGTTCCATTCATCTTTCTGTCTGTTTTTATGTCAGTGCAATGCTATTTTGATTACTATGGCCTCATAGTATAATTTCATATTGGATAGTGTGATTCCTCCAACTTTGTTAATCTTTCTCAGGACCAGTGTTGCCGTATTGAGCCTTTTGTTGTTCCATGTACATTTTTGAAATATTTCTTCTAGTTCTGTGAAATATGTCATTGGAATCTTGGTAGGAATTGTGTTGAACCTATAGATTGCTTTAGGTGGTATGGGCATTTCAATGATGTTAATTCTTCCTATTCATGAGCATGATATGTGCTTCCAGTTATTTGTATCTTCTCTAATTTCTTCAGTGTCTTATAATTTTCTAAGTACAAGTCTTTTACATCCTTAGTTAGGTTTATTTCTAGGTACTTTATTTTTTTGAGGCAACTGTGAATGGGATTGTTTTCTTAATTTCTCTTTCCGTTAGTTCATTCATATAAAAATGCAACTATTTTCTGGATATTAATTTTGTATCCTACTACTTTGCTGAATTCATTTATCAGTTCTAATAGTTTCTTGGTGGAATCTTTGGGGTTCTCTATGTACAATCTCATGTCATCTCAAATAAAGACAACTTTACTTCTACCTTTCCAATTTGGATATCTTTTATTTCTTCTTCTTGTCTCATTGCTGTAGCTAGGACTTCTAGTACTATGTTGAATAAAGGAGGTAAGAGTGAATGTCCCTGTGTTTTCTCTATCTTAAGGGGAATGCTTGTAGTTTTTGCACATTGAGTAGGATGCTGGCAGTAGGTTTGTCATACATGGCCTTTATTTTGTTTAGTTATGTTTCCTCTATTCCCACTTTGCTAAGAGTTTTAATCATAATTGGGTGCTGGATTTTATAAAATACTTTTTCTTAATCTATCAATATGATCATGTGGTTTTTATCTTTATTTTGTTTATGTGGTAAATCACATCTTTTGATTTTTTAATGTTGTATTGACTTTGCATTTCTGGAATAAATCCCACAAAAATGGATCTGCCTTTTGACCAATGGTCCCACTTCTGTGAATGTACCTAAAAGAATCCAAAATGCTAATTTTAAAGAACATAAGCACCCCCATGTTCATCGTAGCATTATTTACAATTACCAAGATATGGAAGCAGCCCAGGTGTCCATCAGTAGATGAGAGGATAAAACAATTGTGGGATATTTACACAATGGAATGCTAATGGGCTATAAGAAAGAAGAAAGTTCTACCCTTTGCAACAGCATGGATGGAACTGGATAACGTTATGCTAAGTGAATAAAATAAGCCAGACTGAGAAAGAAAAATGCCATGTAATTTCACTCATGTATGGAATCTAATGAACAAAATGAACTAACAAAGAAAACAGAGACAGACTCATAGACAGAGAGCAGGATAACAGCAAGGGGGGAGTGGAGAGTAGAGAATAGAAGGATTGTATAAAAAGGAAAAAAGACACATGGACATGGACAACAGTGTGGTGATTGCAAGAAAAACAGGGTATAAAAGAACAGGGCACTAAATGATAATGGAAATAAATACAATAAAAAAATTAAAAAATATTTACATTGAACTTGCCATGTTTACAAAATGCTTTCACATGAATGACTTGAACAATGTCTGTTGCAATTGAATGAAAATATGAAAGAATTGTTTGTCTCAGCTTATTCTCTGAGAAATTCAGTTTTTACTCCTATATTTCACAAAAGGAAACTAAAGGTTAGTAATCATAGAACTTATACTGGCAGAACTGAATCTAAATACCAACATAATTTATCCCCAATCCAGTTCTGTTTGCTCTAGATTTTTAATTAATAAGATAAATTGTAACTCCATCCTGTAGAGAATAATAGAATATACTGTATTCTTCATTTCTTCCTGATTCTTATTCACAGCTTCTACATCCTTTTTCATGCTGCTTTAGTTTCCACTAAGTTCCTTGTAATTGTCACTGAGTTCCTTGAGGATCCTTATAACCATTATTTTGAATCCTATGTCTGATAAATTGCTGGCCTCAATTTCATCTTCTTTTTTTTTTTTTCTGGTGATCCCTTCTTTCCTTTTGATTAGGGGTAATTTCCTTATCTTCCCATTTAAGAATACTCCTTTAGTTTGTTTCTTCATCTCAGGTTGCCCTGATTTACCTGCCTGTCTTCATGATGTGGTCTTTTGTGGTAGGAATTTGGTGGAACTCAGTAGTATAGTCTCTTTGATTCCTGTTCTGGATGCTCTAGAGTTGCCCTTTATTCAGTTTATGTGGGTTGTCTTGTTACACTTGGGCTTTGATTATTGGTGGCTCATTCCTTGGTTGGGATCTCCCAACCCCTGCCACATCTTATATGCTGTTGTACAGGTGCTGGTTATAATACTACCAGCAAAAAAACAAACAATACTACCCAGAAAACCAAACCTACACCAACAAAAATACCTGCTGCCACATCAGCAATATCAAGAGCAAATAAACAAAGATTAATAAAGGTGGAAAGAGATTAAGAATATTATAAGATAGGAAAAATGAATTAGATGACTAAGGGAGAGAAAATTGATTTTGAGAGGGAAGAGGAAAGAAAAAGAATAAAAGGGAATAGAAACAAGGTAAAGAAAGGGAGAAAATAAGATTGTAAGTAAAAAAGGCAGGGTGATCAGAAAATGGAGTAAGAAAAAGGAAGAGTATAATATGATGTTTTAATTAAAAAGTAGTGAAACGAAAGGAACAAAATTTTGAAGATAAACCACAACAGGGTCAATAACAATGACAGATGAACAAAGATTAATAAATGTAGAAAGAGAATAAGAATATTATAAAAAAGAGAATATGAGATCTACAGTAAAGAAAAATGATTTTGAGAGGATAGAGGGAGGATAAATAATAACAGTAAGGAGTAGAATCCAGTCTAAGAAGGGAGAAAAATTCCAAACTCAAATAAGCAAGAGCCAGAGGAAAGCAAAATGGAGTAAGACATGGGGAAGTAACCTGAGATTTGAAATTAAAAAATAGTGAAAAAATAGGAATACAACTGAAAAAAAACAGCCATAACCACAATATCCATACCACACAAATCATAATTAATAGAAGGAGAAAGAAAATAAGAATATTATAAGAAAGGAAAAAAAGACTGGGAGCTGACTAAAGGCAGAAAGAATGATTTTGAGAGGATAGAGGGAGGAAAAATAGTAAGAGTAAGGAATAGGAACAGGGCATAAAGAGGGGCAAAATAAAATTTGCAAGGAAAATAAGAAAGGTCCAGAAGAAGGCAAAATGGAGTTAAGACAAGGAAAGCTACTATATGAGATTTTAAATAAAAATAAAATAAAAATATAAATAAAAAGGGTGAAAAATAAAGGACAAAAAATAGTGAATTAGTTGGAATACTTTTGAAGAAAACAATGTTAAAGGACTATGTGAGAGAGAAAAATAACACAAATTCTGAAGAAGAATAAGGTGGAATTTGTCTCAGTAGACTTTGGTGTTTGCCTTGTTTTCTTCTGAATTTGCCTCTGACTTTTTATCAGTTCAAGGTCCCAGGGTAGATAGTTCGACTTCTAGCAGCATCACATATAACACCTTGACCTAACTCTAGAGGGGACTTCTATTGCTATTGTGAGGGTGGGACCCCTGGGTCTCCCCTGGGAGGCACTGTTCAGTTCCCTAGGAAAATTGTGTGTGTGTTCCCCTTGCCCTTGCACCACACATTTTGGTCTGTCCCAGCTTATTGCCAATAATGTACAGTTTCTAGTGAACAAGCTGTCGGTTTCAAGGGAGAAGCCAGTCTGTGTAAGAGGATAAGATTTTTCCTGCTTGGTGATATTGGTAGCTCTGTGTGAGAGCTGAGTCTGAGCAGGGTCCTGATTACCCCTTGCTTTATTGATTTCTGATCTCCCTGCTTTGCCGGCCTCAGTGGAACAGGGCCATAGGAACCAGTGTATTTTGTCTCCCTGAGAAAAGTTAAAAATGGTCCTTTTGGAGATATTCTTCCCATCTTTCTCCTGCAGATATGCACTCTGCAGGGGGTTCTTGAGCCTGTCCTACCAATCCTGCAGGAGGTGGTGGCTGGGTGATCAGCCCTTCCCTTTCTGGGGGTCTGATTTCTGCCAAGGAAGGGGTTCTACCTGGCTGCAAATAATCTCAGGCAGTCAACTGTTGCCCACTTAATTTCTAGTCCACTGCCCTCATAGTAGATGCAGTCCTGAACTCTCCATTTTGCATAGCTCCCTGCTTGCTGGTCATGTTGGCCTGGGACCAGAAATCCCTTTGCTGTGTGATTTTCTGATCTTCCTGCCCAGTTGTATTCAGTGGGAGCAAACTGCACTTTCAATCTTGTCCCTCTGTTGGCAAGGCAGCTTCATATGGGGTCCCTGCCCAGTATGCTTCAGCTCCTCTTTTAAAAGGCATTTCTGTGGCACATCAACTGTAGCACCAAGTCACTGTGTGGCCTTCTGCCCGTACCACCTCTCCACAAAGCCAGAAGTCTCTTGTGGCCCGGCTGGCTGCCTGCCTCCACCTGACCCAGGTGCAGATGGAGTCCCTTTCCCTCCCTCTCTGGCACTCTCCTGGTTGGTGTTTGGCACTGCAGTTATGGATGATGAGCTGCTCGCCGTGTGTGATCTTGCACAACCTCCCAAGTCACTCCTGGCCCAGGTCTGTGGGCTGTCCTCTCAGGACTGGGGCCCCCTGCCCTGGGAGGGGTGGGAGCCATAAAACTGTGATTTCTGATCAATCTTTCCACATCTACAAGCACCACACATGGAGTATTTCCCCTTCAACTTATAAAATCTCCCTACTGCCCATTATGAAGAGTCCTCTGTACTCCTTGGCTCAGAACTTCATACCAGCTAGAATTCCATTGATTATTCAGGGGGTTTTTTTTGTTGTTGTTGTTGGAATATCAGCTGAGAATCTGAGTTGGGGGTGAGAGCAAGTGGACTCAGCTTCCATCTACTTAGCTTCCATCTTCCTAAATCCCAACTTTGCTTTCTGGAAGCTTACATTGCAGATGGGGAGAGAGTTAATAAACACAATAAAGAAGTCAATGGTATGATATGTTATCAGGTATTAAATAGTATGGAGAAATAAGCAGCAGCAACATGGGAAGCATACTCTAGGGTAGAGTGGCCAAAGATGGCCTCATTTACAACATGGTGTTTGAGTAAAGATTTAAAACATGTGAAGGAGCTGGCCAAGCTGTTGGGTGACAGGTAGAGCTCTGGGGTAGGGCAGACTGTGGGGTGAGAGAGGCATGAGGAGGTCAGGATAATTGAAATAGAGGGGTGTGGGCAGTAAATGATTGGGTCAGAGGACAGAGGTGGGGCAAGTTGGCGTTCAGACCTTGAAGGCCATTGTAAGATCTGTGGCTTTTACTTTCAGTGAAATAATAAGTCATTGGAGGACTCTGAGCAGAAGAGTGACATGATTTATTGTATCCTTCAGGATTAGTTTGCTGCTGACTTGATAGTAAATTTTAGGGGATGTGATAGAAACAAAAAACCCTATTTGGTAGCTATGGGAATAATCCAGGTGAGAAATGATGGTACCATGGGTGAGTTGTAGCATGAAGATGATAAGAGACTGACATATTTTAAATGTGTCACTGACAGAATTCAATGTGGGGGTGTAAGAAAAACAACAAATCAAAAATAACTCTCTAAGATGTTTGGACTTAGCAACTACATAGTAATATTAGATTGCCCTCAACTGATATAGACTGTGGGAAAAGCAGGTTTGGAAGTGGAGGGAGATTGTTCTTACCATGTTTAGTTTGAGATATCATTTAGCCATCAAGAAAAAGTATGTGAGCAGTTTGGAAATAAGAGTCTGGAATTCATAAATTTGGCAGTTATTCGAGTATGGTACAGACCCTAAATGGTACATAAAGTCTTGACGTTAGATGAGAGAGACTATGCTGTGACTGTAGCTAGAGAAGTAAACACAACCAAGAACTCAACCTGATCTGCTCCAGTGGTCAGAGATGGTGAGGAGTCTGAGGAGGAGGTGGACGAGAAGCGGCAGTGAGTTAGAAGGTGAGATTTGAGCACGTGAAGCCAAAGGATGAAAGTGTTTCAAGGAGGAGAAATCAAGTGTAATGAGTTCTGATGTCACATTATAGAGTTTCGGAAGAAGGTTGAAGATAAAATCCTCATTGGCATTTGTTAAAGAGAAATAATAAATTTTTAAATAATTGCTGTTTAAGGTGGTGGAGAAATAGGTCTTAGGTGGTAAGAGAAATGGTGCTAGGCAGTTTTTTTTCTGAAGAGGAAAGAAATATAGCATATTTATATTCAGTAGAAAGGGAAAGATATTTTAACCCAAGAAAGAGAAAGAATTTCTGGAACAATGTTCTTGAATAGACAAAGGCTATAGGATCTAATTCCTGGTGAAGGGGATTGTTTGGGGATGCAGGTAGCTTATATACAATAACAGAAAAGAAGGCAGAATTGAGGGCACAATTATAGGGAAATGAATGATGTATTCATGAACATTTGGAATGCTTCTATTTTCTGAGAGAAAGAGGGAGTGAGGACAGATGCTGAGGATAAGAAGAATAGAGGGGAGTAGTTGCTGAAGATTTAAAAGGAGAAAGTGTACAATTATTATGTGGGGAAGCCAAATAACTTGGGAAAAAGAATGTAATTACAGGCCAGTGATAAAAGCCTATTAGGTTCTCATGGATATAATAACTATCAAATCATTGTATCAGCCAGTTAATATTTATTTCTTCTTATGATGCCAGCTACTATCAGACACAGAAATGTTATAAAATATGGTACTTTCTCATCAGAAAATAATGATTTATTTGTGAAAGTAAGATATTATTGATGCACAGCACGTTAATGCTCTTTTTATTTAAAAATTATGCACAATTTATATGCAATTCAACAAACTTTTATTACATAGCTACTATATAAAGCACTGTAGGGAATAATAGTATAATGGCATTGTTCTTTAGGGTTATATGATCCCAGAATATAATGAAAGAGAAAGCAACTCCACAATAAAGCCTGAGATAAATGCTATGGAATTCTCTCAGAGAGAGAGAGCAGACATAGAGGGGGAGAGGGAGAAAAAGAGGGAAAGGGACAAGGAAAGAGACAAAGAGAGGGAGAGAGATCAATGCCAACTGGTGAAATTTAATAAAGTCACAAGAAAAACATGGGACTTGATATTGGCTCTCCAGGATATGCAGGACTTTGACAAATGGAATGAATGAAGATAATAGTAAATTGTGCAGCACATTACATGATATATACGGCATATAGATATTGATTTAAGAGCATTTAAAATAAATAAAAAACCATGGTGACAAAAGGATGTTTTGTGTTATGCAGGAGTAGAATGGGTAGAATTCAATAATAATAACTTTAAACATTTGTTTATCAATTAGATGCCTTCTAAAAAACTGAACACTTTTAATGTGGCATCTCATTTAATCTTAAACAAAAAAGAGAGGCTTAGAAGTTGCCTAGTGATGCATAACTATTTAGCTGAACAGCCATTGTGTTCCAGAAGCATTTTACTAAGACTCTTCATCAAATGACTTATTTGGGTCACCTATTCTTAAACTGAATTAGTGAATTAAAGAAGGGAGGCTGGATGTTCAGACGGCCTGGTTAGATTCCACATTTTGGTTGAATCTGCTTTTGGCTAGTGGTATGACAATATCAGTGTTAACCTCTTTCTTCCCACCCAGTTTGAGGTCAAAACAGCCATTGAAAATCCTAGGGTGTGACTTGGGGAATTTGCCAGTTTTTATCCTCTACATCACGTTAGACATTTATTATTTTCTAGCCAGGTAGCTATCCCATTTCTCTCTACCGGGATTTTCTGTTTCTATTTAACCCACTCTGATTGATAATATTCCCTCTAAACTTCTAGTGACCTTTCTTTTCAAAACTTTGCCACCCCCACTTGGTCCTGCTTCTGTTTTTGCTTTTGCATCTAAGCACCTGGGACACCACATTTCTCGACTCCCATGTACCTGGGAGACGTAATCAGACAAGTGGACATAAACCTGGGGAATCAAAAAGAAGCCAAGAAATGAGAGCTATGTTCATGGGAAAACCATTGTTCCATTTTGGGTGGAAATCACAGTTGGTGAAAAGGCTTAATGTGAAAGAACCCCCACCACCACCCCGCCTCCCAAACAGATGAAAAACCTAGCACAAAATCCTTGAATGCTAAAACTGCCAGACTAGGTTTTTTGTTTGTTTGTTTGTTTGTTTTTGTTAAGGAGTGGGAGAGTATTTAGTATATTTAATCAAAGAAGTAGCATACTCTAGATTTTTCATTATGAAGGTTAATTTGGTGGTTATGGATATAATGGATTGGCTGGGGAAGAGGCTTATGCATTAGTTAATAGAACTGGTCTGGAGTTATGGAATTAGGAAGGCAAGGAGAAAGAAATATGAGAGAACAATTTTGGAAGTGAAATCAATAGGCTATTATGACTGATTAAAAATGGGGCCAAGGAAGGGGCAGCAGTGATGTAATTCTATCTCAAGAAGTGCTGGATAACAACACGTGCCCTTGAGACTCAGTGGGTAAGATTACTAATGAGAAATAGAAACAAGAGGAGGAAGTACTTTTGTGCCCAGGAGGGTGGTGTGCAGTGGTAGAAACAACACTTTATTTGGAGTGAGAAGCTGAGGGTGGGATACCATTTTGGACAAAAATATATACTCTGAATTTATTTTTCTCAGATAAATATGTCTCATGCAGACTGTTTAAAAGGATGGAAGTTCCTAATCCAAAGTTGGTTCTCAAAACTTTCTTTGAAATTGAATGTCTGTGTTGAAAGGGGACTTGATCTTAGTTCATCCCAGCTTAGTTATCCTTTCTATGCTTAAAGATGCCCCCCAGTTTCTGCACCATAGCCATTCTGCTCCTATTGGACAGTCATGAATGCGATTTTCAGTGCACTGTGTAAAGTGTCTTCCTAAAGTATGCATTTTCACGAGAACTGCAGCAACTTAAGTTCCCCATGAGATTAGTATTGGGTTGATTTGTGGGCAGGAAAGGAATTTGTGCTTTAAAGAGTTTTCTAAGTGATTCTGATGAGGCAATTATTTAATAAACATTCTAAAACTTCATCTACATGTCTTATTTTGATCACTAAGTAGTATAGAGAATAAAATGATTATACTGTAAGCAAGTTGCTATTGTTTCCAATGACAGTCTTCTCCAAGTATAATATAAAATTATATGGGTAGAAGTGCTTTGGAAAAACAAAGAAGCATATAAAACAACTTTAAATATAATCTTAAGATAAAAGAATGATTTCCTAAGAAAATGATGGAACTAAAAATTATAATTTTCCCATAACAGCTAATATTTATTGAAACTTTCCACATATTATTCATACTACATGTCTTATTCCATCTAATATTTATATTTTATTATTTCCCATTATACAATTGAGGCTTAGAAAGGTTAAGTGTCTTTCCCAAAGTCATAAAGTGACACAGCCAAATATCAAACCACATTTTATTGCCTTACAGAAAAACTAAAAAGATTTTTTTTCTGTTGTAGCCAAACAGCGCCTGCAAGGAAACTCATGGATTTGGTACCACAAGAGAGACATGTCCACATTTGAAAGTAAGCACAACTATTTTATGTACTAACATGTTCTTGATCATCACATTCCTACTTGTTTGCATGTTTATTGTTATTATGTCATCAGAAGTACTTAAACGACAACAAAAGAAACTGACTCCAAATAAGGAATAATTTGTGATTTTTACTGAAAATTTTTCTTTGACATTTTTTCCATAGACAAGTCTGTGTGATAAACCAGGTGCTGAAAATTCAGAAAAAAATGGAAGTGTAAATTGAAGAAAGTGAAGAGTAGGGCATTAAAGACTTATTTGGTCCATTTCACAATTTTGTTCAGAGCTAGCTGTGATTGGTCTCTATATATGAAGTCTAAACCAAAGCATCTGAATCTACCAAGAGTTGTACTATCAAGCATCAAGTACTATTGTCGCTCAGATTTTACTGCAGATCCATTACAATTACAGAAAGTTTGGCATGGGATCTGGGGGTGATGTGTTATGAAGTTCCCAAATGATTCTGATGTGCACCCGGGTTGAGAACTTGAAGTCCATGTTTGCAGTCAGGTATAACATTGGAGCCTGTACTCGGTCTTTTATGAAAAACATGAACAGTAACAAAACCAAAATTGAGTTCTCAATATTTGTAATCACTAAGAGAACTATAGACTGTTGAAAGTTAAACTGAAAGCTTTGTGTGGGACAATCAAAATTTATGGAATGCATATGACAAAAAGATTTTCAGACAGAAATGTGAATGATTCTCAGAGAAATATAAATGGTACTCAGATAAGCTTTTGAATCTAAGGGTGAAATTACAATTCAGACATCTCCTGGGTAAAATTTAGCTTTAATATCTTCATAACAGTAAATCTGAGTTAATTTTAATCCTGGTTCTTAAAAAGTCAAACTTTCATTTAGTGTTGCAAGTTTGATCAAAGTCTACTTCCAAATAGAACAATTTCTTCTTATAAAGTTCGCAGATTTCCTAAGGCCTTTACTGTGGACACTTTTACTGAAATAACAACATGGTTTTATTTTCATGAGCAAAGAAGGCTGGAAAATTGAAGTACAAACAAACATTATATTTTTGACTAATTCTTTCAGTTCACATTTTTTTTTTGACAAATGGAGCACTGGTCACTGCATATTATTTATTTAGCTTTACTTAATTAACAGGATAAGTCTTTGATTTGTCAAGCACTTGATTCTTTGATAAAAAATAGATTGCATGTAGACGTTGCTTTAGTCTTAGTTGAATGTTATTGGATCTTTTTCACATCATCAAGATTTACTTGAACTGAATATAAGTGTATGAGCTCGTAGAAAACAAATCTAAATCATTGCAACATGCCAGTGGTATACCATAATGGTTGCTGAAAAGACACATAGCCTATAATTACTTTGATAATAAGGGTTCCAAGGAGTACCTGTGATTGACCCCCACAAAGCTAAGGGCCATCTCAACTGCTCAGGGCATTTATTGTGCTATAACCAGTAAGAGGTCTCAACAGGACACCTTGAGACTACAAATTGAGTTACTTTGACATTCTTTTTTTTCAAGAGTGATTTCTAGTTTTGATGTCATTATGAAAACCTGTTATTGTTCCCACTGTGTTCCCTTCACATAAATTCTTACTTCTGTGATTTACTTTTACCTCATTCTTTTTCAAGGAAAGTTAGTTTGGTATCATTTATTTCCTTATTGTTAAAGTGTTCTCTTTTTGCCCTTTCCCTTTGCTTTCTTTCCTTCCCTTCCTTCTTTCCTCCCTCCCTCCCTTCCTTCCTTCTTTTCTCTCATTTACCCCTCCTTCTTTATTTCATCTTTCCCTTTCTAGTCACAATTGTTAACCATAATCAAAATACAACAGTGAAGAGATACCTATTTAAGGACATAAGTCCATAGTAATAACAGTTCCAATTCTTAGGGGTTGTTTTGAAGGATATAAATTGAGCTATTAGTTTAGAGTATTTGAGCTTCTTTCTTTTTTCTAGTGCTTTCATCTAGTTTCTGACTTTTAGATCTTTGTGCATCATTTTACAAGGTTTTTTAAAGTTTTCCCTTTGTGGAAATGTATTGCTTTGTTGAATCTCCTAGAATTTTTATTGATTTGCAATTCCTTCATCTTGGGACAAATCCTTAGTTATCCCAAATGATGTGTTTGGTGTTTTAGCATTCCTTTTATTGTTTGCTATATATGTTCTCTTTGACGTTTTGATTTTCCAGTCTTCAAGCAAAGTTTTTATCTTGAGTTCTCAATGCAGAGTTCTCAACATTTTATGTTTGAATACTTTTTATTGAGGTTAAGTTTTTAAATAAAATTATTAATAATTACACTGTCCCTCCCTTAATTGGTACTATTTGATGGCATTTGCAAAACACATGGCTGGCAGTTGTATTTTCTCTTTTTATGACTGTTGATCTATATTTGCCCCTTTCTCTAATAAAATAAACTGTATTATGGCTCTTAAGCTGTTATTCAAATCAAGTGTCTTTTCTCTGTATTTCACAGGTTTGTTTTAAGTCACAAATGGTATAATGTATGATAACATTTTGTTAACTATAAAGCATTGTGCAGAATTAAAAGATTATTATTACTTTAAAAAAGATGTATATTTTAATTAATGTTAAACTTTGAAAAATGTCAGTTTAAGAATTAAAGCATTTGATGGTAAATAAGGAAAATGGGTAAAAGAAAGAAAAAGTAATATCTGAAAAATGAAAATATGGAGAATGATAAATAATATAGTTCGAGATGGCATCTAAGAATGAAAAAAGAAATTGGAAGTTAGTAGTAGTCTGTGATGATAAAAGATCATCACAAAAGATAGTGAAGGAAGTTATTTGTGTTGTTTTAATGACTATTTCTTTTGTTGTTGTTGTTGGGTGTGGCTCATTATTCTCATGGCTGCAGACTTTTGTATTTATCCACTCCAGCGCTGATGGACATTTGCATGGTTTCCAGTTTGGGACTTTCTAAAAAGTATATTTTATTGATTATGCTATTAGTTTTCCCAATTTTTCTCCTTTACCCACCCTCTGCCCTACACCCCGCAACCCTCCAGCATTCCCCTGTTAGTGCATGTCTATGGGTTGCACATATAAGTTCTTTGATTTCTCTGTTTCCTATACCTTTTTAACCTCTCCCCATCTATTTTATGACAATTTCTTAAATAGAAAGAGATCATAGAGGATATGGAGATGGTTGGAGCAGATATGAATAGAGGATTTAGTAGCAAATTTATGATACCACTAGACACACACACCCATGAAAGTAGGTAAGCTTATTCAAAAATGAAAGTTTTTACCTCAACTCTAATTTCATCTTATTGAAGATTATTTTTAGCAAATATTTAGAATAAGCAAATACAGGCATACCTTGGAGATATATTGGTCTGGGTTTTAGAGTACTGCCATAAATCAAATATTGCAATAAAGCAAATCACACATTTTTTTTTGGTTTCTCAGTACACAGAAAAATTATGCTGTAGTTTATTAAGTATGTAATAGTATTATGTCTAAAAAATGAACATACCTAAAGTAAAAAATATTTTGTTTCTAAAAAACATTAAACAGTATCTGAAACTTCAGTGAGCTGTAATCTCTTTGCTGGAGTAGGGTCTTGCCTTGATGTTGATGGTTGCTGATGATCAGTGGTGGTTGGTGAAGGCTGGATGGCTGTGGCAATCTCTCACAATAAGATAATAAAGTTTGCTGTACTGATCGACACTTCCTTTCAGGAAACACTTCTCTGTAGCTTGTGATGCTCTTTCATAGCATTTTACTCACAGCAAAACTTATTTCAAAATTGAAGTCAATCGTCTCAAACCCTGCCACTGCTTATCAACTAAATTTATGTAATATCCTAAGTCTCTTGCTGTTGTTACAGTGATCTTCACAGCATCATTACTAGGTATGGATTCCATCATAAGAAACCAATTCTTTTGCTCATCCATAAGAAGAAATTTCTCATCCATAGAAGTTTTATCAGTTTTATCATTACATTGTAGTTAATTCAGTCACATCTTCAGGCTCCACTTTTCTTTTTTATACACTTGTATACTCTTTTTTTCTTCTCCATAAAGAGTTTATTTATTTATTTTTAGAGAGAAGGGAAGGGAAGGAGAAAGAGGGAGAGAACATCAATGTGTAATTGCCTCCTACGCACCTTCCACTGGGGACCTGGCTTGTGCCCTCGTGCACAACCCAGGCATGTGCCCTGACTGGGAATCGAACTGGTGACCATTGGGTTCACAGCCTGTGCTCAATCCACTGGGCTACACCAGCCAGGGCTGGGCTCCACTTTTAATTCTAGTTCTCTTGCTATTTCCACAACATCTGCAGTTACTTCCTCTGCTGAAGTCTTGAGATGCTCAGTTATCTATGAGGCCTGGAATCGACTTCTTCCAAACTCCTGTTAATATTGAAATTTTTACCTCTTTCCATGAATCACAAATGTTCTTAATGTCATATAGAATGGTGAATCCTTTCTAAAGATGTGTTTTTTTAAAAAATAAATATGGAACACTTCATGAATTTGGGTGCCATTTTTGTGCAGGGGCCATGCTAATCTTCTCTGCATTGTTTCAATTTTAGTATATGTGCTGCCAAAGTGAGCACTCCAGAAGTTTTCAACTGACTTTGCCCATACCCATCAGAGGAATCATTATCTGTAGCAGCTATAGCTTTATAAAATGGATTTTTAACTAATAAGGCTCAAAAGTTGGAATTATTCCTTGAAACATAGGCTACCAAATGTTATCTTAGTAGATATGAAAAAAAGATTAATTTTATTGTTCATCTCCATCAGAGCTCTTTGGTGACCTTGGGCGTTATCAATGAACAGTAATGTTTTTAAAGAAATTTTTTATTCTGAGCAGTAGGTGGGCTTAAAATATTCAGTAAACCATGTTGTAAATAGATTATTTTTATCAGGCTTTGTTGGTCCATTTATAGAGCACAGGAAGATTTAGTATGATTCTTAAGGGCCCTAGGATTTTCAGAATGGTAAAGGAACATAGACTTTATCTTTAAGTCACCAGCTGTATTAACACCTAATCACAGAGTCAGCCTGTCCTTTGAAGCTTTGAAGCCAAGCATTGGTATCTCCTTTCCAGCTACAAAAGTCCTAAAAGGCATCTTCTTCAAATATAATGCTGTTTTATGTACTTTGAAAATTTGTTGTTTAGTGTAACTACCTTCACTAATTGTCTTAGGTAGATATTCTGAAAAACCTTCTGCAGCTTCTATATTAGCACTTGCTGCTTCTCCTTTCACTTTTATGTTATGGAGATGGTTTCTGTCCTTAGACATAGTGAACCAAAAACTGCTATTTTCAAATGTTTCTTCTGTAGCTTCTGCACCTGTTGTAGGCTTCATAGAATTGAACAGAGTTAAGGCCTCGCTCTAAATTAGCATTTAGTATAGGGGACAGTTGTGGCTGGTTTGCTTTTCCATCTAGACCATTGCTGTTATAAAACTTCCTTTATATCAGCAATAAAGCTGTTTTGTTGAACTTTAAATTTCTTCCCTCAGTTTTGTATTATTTTGGACTCTGTTAGGTGAGACAGATTTATAATTGTTATATTCTCTTGATACAATGGCCAGTTTATTATTATATAATGTCCTTCTATCTTTCATAACAATTTTTTGTCATAAAGTCTCTTGTATCTGATATTAACCATTTCAGACTTTTTGGCATTGTTTGCATAAATCATCATTTTTTTTTAATTTCAACCTATTTGTGTTTTTGGATCTAAACTGAGTTTTTTGTGGATGAGCTATTGTTCATCTGATCTATTGCTAGATCAATTTTTAAAACCATCTGTCAATCTTTACCTTTTAATTGGAGATTTTAATCCATTTACACTTGAAGTTGTTACTAATAAGGAAGAACATACTTCTACCATTTTGCTATTTGTTTTTCCTATGTTATATCATTTTGTTCCTCAGTTTCTGTAGTACTGCCTTCTTTTGTGATTAATTGATTTTTTTCTAGTGCTCTATATTTACTCCCTTCTGATTTATTTGTTATATACTTTAACATATTTTCTTAGTAGTTGCTCACTAACATTTTAATGCAATTAACATTTTAATTTGTAACACAATCTGTTTTGAATTAATGCCCTATTGAAATTACATTCAAGAGTATACAAAATTTTTCTCTTATAAAGTTCTAAATTCCCTTTTTATTGTTATTATAACAAATTACCTCTTTGAACATTGTTTGCCGGTCAGTGTAGATTTGTAGATATTATTTAGGTAATTGTATTTTAAATTATATAGGAAAAATGATGGGGTACAAACCAAAAACACAGTACTACTGATTTTATATTTACCTATATAGTTACCTTCATGATTTTCTTTATTTCTTTAAAAGGATTCAAGCTTTGTCAGTCTGAAAGACTTACATTAGCATTTCTCCTGAGGAAAGTCTACTAGTGGTGAATGTTTCCATTTTTTTGTTTACTTGGGGATATGTCTTCATTTTTTGGAGGATGGTTTTGCTGGATATAGAATTATTGATTAACAGGTATTTTTTTCCTTTCATGACTTTCATATACAATATGTCATTGCATAGCCTCCTAACGTCCATGGTTTCTGATTGGAAGTTAGCTGTTATTCTAATCAAAGATCCCTTGTACATGATGAATCTGGTTGTTGTTTTTCTTGCTTCTTTCCAGATTCTTTCTTTGTATTTGGCTTTAGTGATTTGATTATAATTTGTCTCGGTATGGATCTTTTTAAGTTTCTCCTACTTGGATTTATTGACCTTATTAGGTGTGTAGGTTTATATAGTTTATCATGTTTGGGAATTTTTCAGCAATTACTCTTCAAATGTATTTTCCCTTTTCTCTTCCACTAAAACTTCCATTATTCTTATGATGGTACACTTTATGAGGTCCTACCTGTCTCTTAGGTTCTGTTGATTTTTCTCATTCTTTTATCTTTGTGTTTCTCAGACTGACTAACATCGATTGACCTAGTTCACTGATTATTTTTTGCTTGCTCAAATTCAAGGTTGAACCTCTCTAGTGAAATTCTTATTTCAGTTATTGTACTTTTTAGCTCTAAGATCTGTATTTGATTCTACCTTATAATTTATATCTATTCATATTCTCTATTTGCTGACACAGCATTTATATGGTTTTCTTTAGTCCTTTGTACATGGTCTCTTCTAGCTCCTTGAGTACACTTAAAATACTTCATTATAAGTCTTTATTAAGTCCAATATCTGGAATTCCTCAGGGACAGTTTCTATTCATTTTTTCCTGTGTATGAGCCATATTTTTGTATGTATCATAATATTTTGCTAAAATTAAACATTTTGATTATTATAATATGATAAATCTAGGGATTAGATTTTTACTCCTTCCTTGATCTTTTATGTTACTGGTTGTTGGAGTAGTTGCTGTTCATTTGTTTAGTAGTTTTTATGAATTAATTTTCTAAAGTCTATATTGTTTGTTTTATATGGCCACTTACATTTCTTTTCTGTTAGCTTGATAAACAGCTAATGATTTGACAGAATTTCTCTTTAAAACAGAGATTCAGTTCTTTTGTTCTTGTTTCATCATTCAGCTGGTTGCTGTAAACTTTTGATTAGTTTACAGATTTCTCATAAGTTTGATTTTAACTGTTATTGCCAGTTTATTTCCTACTTGTGTGGAGGGGACAGTGTTTTGGAGTTCCCTATTCCCTGGAGTCATTTGACATAAGTTGTCATTCATTCTTTACAATAAGTAGCTTCTGTTTAAGGTAATGCAAATGGAAGTCCATCTTCCTGGTTTCTTCATCATGTGTTCATCTGCAGGACCTGGATTCATAAGAAAGTCCCCAGATGGGAGCAATTGATTCCACTTAAAACTGAATGCTTGTTCTCCTGTTGTGACCCTTCCCTTTGTGCTCCATCTGTGTGAGCCAAGCCTCTGCTCACAAATTTCGAGCAGTTTTGCCCCCAGCTCCTCCCATGACAACAAGTTCTTATACATTTTCTTGAAAGTATGAAATAATCATATTTGCATATTCACATTTTACATTTTTCTTAGAGTTCTATTTACTATTATATGTAAAAACATTAACCTGAGTAACTATATTTACATTGTTATTTCATGAATACTTTTTAATGCTTCAGTGAATCAGTTTTGAACCATTAATTTAGTTTTGGGAATCAAGAATTTAAAGAAACCTAATAATAATATGAAAAATAAAAAAATAACTAATATGTCATGCAAATAATAAAAAAGACATGTTTTCCAAGATTAAAAATAAATACCAGCACAATCCTTGAAAGTGCATGCATGACACTTAATGATGAATGATTAATCAATACATTTGGCAATTTTTGTAGACATCATAGTCTTACATTTAAAATTGTTAAATATATGTTAACAAAGCTGTTTCATTGTTTCTTTTCCTGAAACTTTCAGATTCCTGTATACTCTAGATGATTTGATTAATAATGGTCTATGCACAAAGCACCTTGAAGAATTTTGTGCTGAACCACATTGTAAAAATGCCTGTGATGATATTAGTGAAGGTAAACTCCTGCTGCAGAGTTTTAGGTACTTGCTGAACCTGGTCCAGCAGTGTGTGTGTGTGTTTGTGTGTGTGTGTGTGTGTGTTTTCTTTTACTCTAATGCCACTCCAGTGGCATTAGAATAGTACTAATTTTAGTGCTGATGTTAGAACCAAGATGGAATAAAACTTCCTTGAAGACACTAGCAATTTCCACCAAATCATACTTTTAGAATCTTCAGGTTTTATATTACAGTTTCCCCCTCTCTAGTTTATCAATCTTTTGTTATGAAAGCTCATGAATTGAAATTCTATATTATATGTGCCATATTTATAGACAAAAAAGTAGCTCCAGATGTTTTGCTGCTTCTTGCTCATCACTTAAATGTTGATGTTTTCCCACATTCTGTATTTGGCCCTGAGTTCTTCTAAGTCTTCTTGGCCTCTCCTGACAATCTCATATTGATAGGGATTCAGCTACTGATTATGGTCAATCCAAAGTTTTTTCTCTAGTTTTGATCTCTTTCATAAGATTCCAGCAGCATCTCCTCTTGGACATCCACAAACACTTCAAGCTCATCTTGTTCAAAAGAATAATTAATTACTTTCACTCCCATCTTTTAGTCAGGGTTCTCCAGAGATAGAAATGCAAATATCTATCTATATATATGTATCTACATTATCTATCTATCTATCTATCTATCTATCTATCTATCTATCAATCATCTATCTATCTATCTATCTATCTATCATCTATCTATCTATCTATCATCTATCTATCTATCTATCATCTATCATCTATCTATCTATCTTATCTCACATTATTATAAAGGCTGATGAGTCTCACAATATGTATCTGAAAGCTGAAACCCAGGAAAATAGTGATATAGTTAAAAGTGAATCTGAAAGCCTAGGAACCAGGGAAGCATATGGTGTAAATCTTAAATCTAGGACAGAAGAAGACAAGGTGAAATGTCCCAGTTTACCAGTGAGGCAGGAGAAAAAGGGCAAATTTCTCAAATTGCTCCTTTTTCTACCTTTGGTTCTATTCTGGCTCTTCATGGATCGGATATTGCACATCTATATTGTGGAGGGCAATCTATTTTACTGAGTTTACTAATTCTCATGTAAATCTTACACAGTAACACTCTCACAGGCACACCAGAAATAATGTTTAGTCTGGGCTCTTTGTTAACTCATGTTGACACATAAGATTAACCATGGAACATGTCCGTTCCCAACATAGTCTTCTTATTTTTCCCCTGCTTCAGCTGGTGACATAATCTAATATCTCATCACTCAAACTAGAAATTCAGCAATGGGCCACCTGCTTCTTCTAACTCTGTGTGACAAATATTTTCTTTCAAAGCTCTCTTCTTCTTTGCCCCAGCTCCTGCCTTAGTTGAGGTCCTCCTTGGTTACTCCTCCTTGTCCTGCCTTGTTGGCACGGTGCTCTCACTGGTCACCCTGCTGTCATAGTTTCATTTTTATATCATTCCTCCATAGCACCCAGAACAGTTCATCTAAAATGTGAATGTGACTATATCACCCATCTGTGTCTCAATGTCTCCCTGTCTCCTTCAGTGTAAAGGATCACTATTTCTTCAATGTACCTATGACTGCTTTTCTTCAAATTAAAACTTGCTAAAAAATTCAAGAGAAAACTGAAGAGAGCTGCTGGGAAAGGAGATGTATATGAGCACCATTTAAAAATGGAGCAGATTTATATAGTGCTTTAACAGAATGCACTTTTAAAAGGTAGACAGTACCTCCAATGTCTGTTTCATACCAAATATTACTATTTTTTAATTTAAAGTAGACTTTTATTTTGCATTTAGTACTACAGAGAGAAAATTTAGATAGTCTATTTTATTTCCCACAGTTGGTCAGCCAAATGCATTACTTTCTTACTCTTTTCGGTTCTTTGTTATCTTCAGAATAGTGCTTTAAAGAATGTTACAGAATAAATCTAATTATGATAAGAAACTATAAAAATGGGTTTCTGTTAGTATCATATCAAATATTGTTAAAGCTGACTGCATTCTATAAGAGGATCATTGTATATTTAATTTTTATATAAACAAACATAATTTATATATGTCATTCATTCATCTAAACAAGCCTAGTTATTATTCCTGAAAATTTATTTTGAACCATGGGATCTAAAACTTACTTTTTCACAGGAACAAAGTTACGTATGGGAGTTACGCTTTCAGAAAACCATCCAAAGACTGTGGTACCATGAAATAAAAGAAATAGAGGAGAAATTTAAAATAAGATTTGGACCAAAATAATATTTTCAAAGATAGTTATCAATAATGTGTCTCATAATTCTGGAAGTAGTTGTTTGCTAAAAACAAAACAAGTCAACAACAAATCCAAATGCGATTTTGCCAACTGAGTCACTAGGGAATGTTTACGCTATTATCCTTAAAAACTTGAACAAAAATGCTTATCTCCCACCCTTTCCAACAATTTTTTTCTTTCTTAGTCTTCTCCATCACAATAAAATTATTATCCACCCAGATGTTCAAGGCAAAAATCTGCATATGATCTGTGAATCAGCCCTTCCCCTTTATCCCTAATATCTAATTCATCAGCAAATTCTTAAGGTTCTTTCTCCAAAAGGTATCTTAAGTCCATCTATTTCTTTTTATCTCTATTCTTCCTCACAATCCATTATATGTCACGTAGTTTTCTTCCATTCCCTCCTAAGTATTCTTGGCATTTTCTATTTAGCCTATCTACTATCCATGCTGTGCACAAAAAGAAGTACAAATGAGGAACAAATCAGGTAAGTCACTCATCTATTGAAAGCCATCCAAGATGGCCCACCATTTCAATGATATTCAAATGTATTGCCATGCTCTGTATGGTTCTATATGATCTGGCTTTGCCTTCCAACTTGACCCTCTTACCTACCATCCACCCCTTATTTATTTTGCTCTAGGAACACTGGATTTCTAGATGGACCAGCTTGCTTTTGAGGGGTACTCATGCCTGCCTTCAGACCCTTCATGCACTGTGTGATATTCTTTTCAGACTGGTTTTGGAATTCTTTGCCAGACTGGTTTTACTTCCTTGTTAGTTTACATATAACTACATATTATGGTCTGAATTTTGCTTCCCTCAAATTCATATGTTGAAATCCTAATCCCCAGTACCTTAGAATGAACTATATTAATTTGTTAGGAGTTCCATAACAAAAGTCCATGGACTGGGTGGTTTAAACAACATAAATCTATTTTTTCACAGTTATAAAGCTAAAAGTCCAAGATCAAGATGTAAGTAAGTTTGGTTTCTCCTGACACCTCTGTCTTTGGCTTGAAGACAACCATATTCTTGCTGTGTCCTCAGGTGGTCTTTCTTCTGTGTGTCCACATCCTTAGTGTCCATCCTCTTTTTAAAAGCACACCAGCCTATTGGATTAGAGTCTTAATCTTATGATTTATTTAACCTCAATTGTCTTCTTAAAGACTCTATGTTCACAAATAGTCATATTGTAGGTTAGGATTTTGATATGTAAATTTTGAGGGTACAGTTCAATCTACAACGTTGACCATACTTGTAGATAGGATTCTTTGAAAGGTATTAGGTTAAAAGGAGGTCATTATGGTGAGTCCTAATCAAGTAGGATTGGTGTGGTTATAAGAAGAGATTAGGACATAGATTTACACAGAGGGAACACACTGAATAGACAGCTATCTGCAAGCCAAGGAGAGAAACCTCAGAGGAAACCAACCCTGCCAAACACCATGACCTTAGACTTTTTGCTTCCAGAATTATGAGAAAAAAAGTACTTCTGTTGTTTTTGTTATGATATTTGCTGTATTTTTTATGATATCCCTAGCAAAAGAATAAACCTCTTCAATGTGGCCTTTCCTAACCACTCAATGTAAGCTGCCCTTTGCTTTCTCTATTTTATTGTCTTGTCACTGGAAGGTAACCATGACAGAGTAGGGATGCTGTGTTGTTCTCTGTATGTCTGTAGCACTCAGGGAAGTGACTGGCCTATAGGATGATGCACTTTCTATTGAATAAATGGGTGGATGAAGGACTGACTGACTAAATAGTTAAATGGATGAATCATCTTACAAACAACAAACCCAGAAGAAGTGAAACATGGACAGGGTTAATTTTGAAAAAAAAGAACTTTATAGAACTTTGCCTAGGAAAGAACAGTGAGATCCAGAGAAGGGATGGTATTAAGTCAAATGGTTAATGGGAATTTGAAAAGCCTAGTGAGAAGACATGGAGACAGAACAACTATAATGCCTATCACCATATAATTGAACAACTATGACCACAGAGTTGAAAATGTAATGTGGTTGTCTTCCTGTGAGATTTAAGCAAGTGAGGGACAGCCTGTTCACTTAGGGAAACTGGCAGGAAGAAGGAAGACTCCACAGATACTACCTCCAAAATACCCTTTAATTCTGGCTGCTATGAGAGCCAGATCTCCCTTTTGAATGCAGCCTATCCATCTGTCACATTCAGATATTCAGGCTCTCCTTCCTTTTATAAAGTGTGAATGTCCTTGCTTAAATCTGACCTCTCAGGCCCACTTGCCTCACAAACTTTATGTATCCTATATACCTGGCAGGATTTGCTAT
Source organism: Tonatia bakeri (assembly GCA_004024845.1). NCBI lineage: Eukaryota > Metazoa > Chordata > Mammalia > Chiroptera > Phyllostomidae > Tonatia > Tonatia bakeri. Next base: position 9,249 of record PVIA01013226.1, on the reverse strand, counting down.
GCTTGTGTTTATATTTTTCCACTTTGTCTCTATGATGTCTGATCCTTGCCTAGGTTAACTCAAATCCTGCTTTTCGTTGGCCATAATACCAAAAGCTGAAATTACAGAGACTATGGTCTTTGCCCAGGCCCTAAGGAAAGTTCAGAGGACTGGGAAATCATAAAGCCACTAACCAGCACATTAACATCTAAGAGGAACAGCCCCAGAGAATAAAAGAAAAGCAATTTTAGAAAAATCAAAGTCAAAAAACATTTAAAAAATCACCTCTTTGATATTGTATAACTATCAAAACACCACTCTACACTATGACTATATATTTGTATTTTTAATTTAGTAAAATTCACTGTCCCCATGAACAAAAAGTATTAATATAAGCTTGAACCTGAAAATGAACTTGTAAAATGGAACTGAAGGCTATCATGGTGTTATTAAAACCTGATTGACCTGTATAAATACACTCACTGATTTCAGGACTCACGTTGTAAATGACTTTTACAGATCATTATTCAGGGATCAAAATAAATCAAAATAACCATGTTGAGTTTGGGGGATTATGGTCATATGTTTATCAATGAAATAAAGCTTTCTCAGGTAGGTTTAATTTTTAAAAGTTTTCAATTAATTCCATTTTAGGAATAGCAATAGTTTTAAGCATTGCTCCATTAAGTATTTACAACTCTGTGAGGTAGTTACTATGATTATTTCAATTTTATCCATGAGAAATCTTTTGAATAGTTGCCCTAAGCCCATAAGTGGTAGTGTCAGGAATTAGAGCTAGGAAGCCTGATTCCAGAGAAAGTTTCTATAACCATTACACATGTAGAATTAAAGGAAAAAATTGTTTTCTACCAGATACATATATAATTTTAAATCAGTGGTTATTTTACTTATACTTGTAACTGCAAGGTTTGGTAAATATTTTATGCATATATATGTATAATTCATGTGCTTTGGACATAATTTTATATAATGTAGATAATGTCTTCGGCCTAAGCAAAAAAAATGCATGCATAGTCACATATGTGTTATGGCATTGGATTGATTGATATTCACCTCCTACCTGCACTGATTTCATGATGAAAACTTTTCCTTGGTCATGAGCTTGACAGAGATAAATTGTGAATGGCTTTGAAGTTCCCATCTTTAATTGCTGCATGTGTAACGAAAAGTTATTTGTTTGTAGAGTTGATATTCAGACACAGTTCCCTTTCTCTTTTGTTCATGTTACTCTGCTTTCCAGCTTTAGTCCGAGCTTCATAGTCATGTTTTGATTAAGGGACTAATGCTTTATTAAATTTTGAATAGAATCTGTTATCAGTGTAGTGTTATTCTTATTGAAATAGCAACATAATATTCTTCAGCTGCTTTGTGAAAGGAAAGCAAAATGTGATTTCTATTCTTACTCAGATTCCTAGTTGTTTACAGAGGTTTAAATAATGCTTTTTGTGAAGGCTCCCAATTTTGGTTTGTGATGATACTGGGCTGTATCATTGAAGTTATTGTCATGAAATACAGTGAAGGTGTGGGCCACCTATTCCAATTTTATTACTTTTTGGGAGATAGAGATACAATTCTATGAAATATTGATTTCTATGCTGAATTCTGCTTAGTGGGTCCAAGTTTTACAGTTAATTTTTGAGTGTCAGAAGACATCTTCAAAGTTTTCCTTGTATCTTCTAATTGTTTTGATATTACTTGGTCACCAATAATAATAAAGTGAAGACTTTTATTTAACCAAAGATGCATGAAAGCAGCCACAGTCTAGAATTCACAGCCATCTCGGATACACAGCCCATTCAGAAAGAATTCACTTTCATGTGTCTAGGCCTCAGTTACAGTGTCCATGAAAGGAGGGAGTGGAACTAAATGATTTTTAATCTTCTAATTTGCAACTTTATGTTGAATGATTTCATTAGTTCAGTATCCTATGTTGTAGTAGGCTCTATAAATATATTGATAACACATTCATGCATTTATTGACTACTGGGTTAGAGTAGATATGGTTGATCTGAGCCTCTTAGTCATTCCCTTATGGCACAGGTGGCAAACACAAGGCTCGCAGGCCGAATCCACCCCTCCACCTTGTTTTATCCAACCCAGCACATTGTTTCTACCCAGTGGCAGTGCCAAGCTCTTGGTTAACTGTTAGAGAGTAGTTACATTTATACAGTCCTAAAGTTACATTCAGCCCTTTGAAGGCAACCACGAGGCTGATGTGGCCCCTGGTGCAAACGAGTTTGACACCCCTGTCCTGTGGCAAGGGTTTTGCATGTATGAGACACATTTATTCATTCAACAAATGCTCATTCACTGTTTTGTGCAAAGCACTGTACTAAGGGAATGCATGTAGGGAAAATAATAGCTCTTAAATAATCAAGTGGCTTCTTGATTGTTGGGAATTTGGAGAGTAGTCTATGTCCACAGAACCTCACAGAAATAAATGAACAAATGAAATTCAAACTTGTGGTTTTAACTTCATTGTCAATGGGCTGAAGTCTGTTGGCATGTGTGTTCTTTCTGGAAGTGTTAGGAGAGAATCCACTTCTTGCCCCCCTTCAGCTTCTAGAAGCTGCTGCCATTTCTTAGCTTGATTTACGGCAATATCACTCCAACTCTGCCATCACATCTCCTCTGATTTTGAAATACCTGCTTCCTTCTTCTAAGGGCCCATATGACTATATTTGACCAATCCAGATAATCATGGATAATCTTTCCACCTCATGATCTTCAACTCAATCACGTCGTCAAAGTCCCTTTGCCAAGTACTGGGTATTAGGATGTGGGCATTTTTAAGGAGCTATTATCCTGCCTACTGCACATTTTATTAATGGAAATGTATATATTAACAATAAAATACATAGAGAATTTCTACTATGCAGGGTGTCTATATAGTAATATTATAATTTTTAAGCAATTATACTAATTAATGGGACAGCTATGATGCTGTGTCCACCATGGCTCAAACTTTCTAAGATGTCTACTTGGTAACTGCTATTCAAGAATAAAAAATATTCTTTACAGATCTCAATCTTCCAAAAATAAAATGTATTTATGTAATATTTATGACATATGGAACCCAAAACTATTGAATACAACGGTTGCTTCCAATGAGCATTTTGGATTTTAACAAAAAGAAAGAAATAATTACTGCTCCAAAAAATGAGGCTGATTTTTATTATGTAATAACAATAGTAATACATTATTATTATTAGTGTCAAGCCATCTTCTAAGTGCTTATACATTTATGAATGTATTTAATTCTTATAACAGTGAGATGTCACTATCCCCTCATTTTAAAATGAGAGAACTGGGGCACAGAAGTTAACTAAGTTACTCCAAGTCACATAGCTAGGAAGATGCGGAGATATGATTTGAACTCAGGCAGTCTGGCTCCAGAGTCTAGACTCTCTAGGCAGCTCTGAAAAATGTTTTAGAGCCAAAGTCCTTCAGGAGGATTCAAATGCATTTATTATAAATACACAGTTTGGTATATTACAGGGCTGAGGGTTTGAGGCACCTGCCAGTGCTTTTATTGTGACATCCTCATTCTGAATTTTAAATGACTTCTCTCTGTTAATGAAACTTTGTTTTTGGAGCGCTTCTTGTTGTATTTTTTGGATATATTTTGATTACTAATACAGTCATACCTCAGTACTCATCAGCTTCAGAACTCTTCAAACCCTGTACTCATCACATTTTGGTGGGAAAAAAATGTCTCAGCACTCGGCACTTGCTTGGGACTGATTGTTAAAATTTGTGAGTCATTATGCTGCCCTCTGCAAGAAAAAATGCTTCCTCACTCATCCCTGAGGCCTCACTCAGTGACCCTCTCTCTCAAGGAAACAGAGGTCAATGTGTCTGTTTCACAGTAGCTTGCGAACTTGCAGAATCCCCACATATTCGCCATTACTGTCTTGTACTTCACGCATCTTAAGTGCTAATCGTGGGTCACAAAAAAGGTTAAGAGTGACACCGCCAAACCTAAAAGACAGTTCATAAGAACCACATGAAAAGAAAAAAAGAGATTGTAGCTAAGCATGAGAGCGGTATAGGGGTATAGGTGTGACTGATATCACCCTTATGTTCAAGATACCAGGAACAATGATCTCAATAAAAGTGAGGAATAAGGAAGTAATTAAAGCATTAAATGTTGGTAAAGGTGTAAGTCTGTGAGTAAGCAGCATTCACAGACATTGGAACAAGCTGGAAATTTGCTTTACATCTGGATTAATGAAAAATACCATGTGATAGCATATCTGAGGCAAAAATTTGCAAGAAAGCTAGGCAATTGCATGCTGATCTGTTAAAAGACAAGCCTGGAACAAGTGATGAGAGCACTGAATTGTTTAAAACCAGTCAAGGTTGGTTTGATAAATTTTAAAAGAGAACTGGCATTCCTAGTGTGGTATTCCTAGTGTGGGTGAGGCTAGGAGAGGCACCCAGTGCCTACAAGGCCTCTACATCCCCCGAGACTTATGTCACCAGGTTTAGGGAGAATGTAGAGACTGAGGGTTTTGTCCCCCAACAAGTGTTTAACTGCTACAAGTCTGGTTTGTTCTGGAAGAAAACGCCTAACAGAACCTACGTTGCTCAAGAGGAGAAGGCATTGCCAGGGCAGAGGCCGATGAAAGACAGGCTAACTCTGTTGTTGAGTGGGAACACTACTGGGGATTTAAAACTTAAGCCTCTACTAGTGCATCACAGTTAAAACCCATGAGTTTTCAAGAGAGAGGATGTGATAACAAGCAAGTTAAGTGTGATGTGGAGTGGAGGGCTTATAGTAAAGCTTGGGTGATGAGGCAGTTCTTTTTTGTGTGTGTGATTCTTAATGTTTTTATTTATTTATTTATTTTAATCATTATTCAAGTACAGTTTTCTCCCCTTTACTCCCATTCCAGCCTGCCCACCCATCCCTCCCTGCTTCCCTCCCATTACCACCCTCCCCCTAGTTTTTGTCCATGTATCTTTTAACTGTGTTCCTGTAAACCCTTCCCCTTTTCCCCTAAAACTCCCTCTTCTCTCTCCTCTGGTCACTTTCAGCCTGTCCTCTACTTCAGTGTCCTTTACTTGTTTCTTTGTTCTGTTGTTTAGGTTCCTGTTAAAGGTGAGATCATATGGTATTTGTCTTTCACTGCCTAGCTTATTTCACTTAGCATAATGCTTTCCAGTTCTGTCCATGCTGTTACAAAGGGTAGGAGCTCCTTCTTTCTCTCTGCTGTATAGTATTCTATTATGTAAATGTACCATAGTTTTTTGATCCATTCATTTACTGATGGGCATCTAGGTTGCTTCCAGCACTTAGCTATTGTAAATTGTGCTGCTATGAACATTGGGGTGCAAAGGTTCTTTTGGATTGGTGTTTTAGGGTTCTTAGGATATAGTCCCAGCAGTGGAATGGCTGGGTTGAAAGGCAGAGTAGATGAACAAAGTGTTTGGCCCCAGTGTGAAAAGGTATTTGCAGGAAAATGAACAGCCTCTGAGGACTTTGTTAATTATGGACAGTGCTCCTACTCACCCTCCAGGGTCAGAGGGTGACTTCCAGGAGGAGTTCAGCTTCATAACCATGAAGTTCCTGCTCCGTAACATAACTCCTCTGCTCCAGCCCCTGAACCAGCAGGCCATTTCCAACTTTAAAAACTTCTATGTGAAGGTCCTTTTCCAGAGGTGTTTTGAAATAACCTTAGATACACAGCTGACACTCAGAGAGTTCTGGAAGGACCAATTTAATATCCTCCACTATGTTACTATCATAGATGAAGCCTGGTGTGCAGTCTCTTACAAGACCATGAACTCTGCCTGGAAGAAACTATGGCCAGAAGCTGTAACTCCAGGGACTTTGAAGGCTTTGAGGATGATCCTGGTAGCCCAATAGTGGACCATAGTCTCTGGGCAAGTCCAGGGGCCTCGAGGTCAATGAAGAAGATGTTGAAGGGTTAGTGGAGGAGCACAGAGCAGGGCTCAGCACAGAGGAGCTGCAGGAACTTCGAAAGGAGCAGCAACAGAGAGTGGCTGAGGACATTTCTTCAGGAGAGGAGGAGGGAAGAAAGGAAGCATCTAGTGCACTGATAAAAGAAATTTGTGGAAAATAGGTTTAGTTCAAACCTTAGGGGAAAAGTATCACCCAGACAAAGCTCTAGCAAGCTGAAATGTGGACCTGTTTGAACAAACAATGGCACTTTGGAAACATTTTGAAACATAAACAGAAACAAGCTTCTTTTGATAGGTTTTTAGTGAAACTCCCACAATCTGAGTCTCCAACAGTGTTCAGTGAAGCCAAGAGACAGAAAACAGAGAAACCCCTGAGAAATCGCCTTGCGTTGTCCTGGAAGAGGACTCCTCTTCTGACACTTAACCTCTCCCTTCCTTCTCCCCTAACCTCCACCATCCCATTATGCCAGGGACTCTTCTCAGTGCACGTAAAGTGAAGTTAAATTTTATTTTATTTTTGTGTAATTAATTTTTTTTTATCCATGCCTGTTTAGTTTTAAGGTCCCGTATTACAAAACAACCTCATTACTTAATATTAGCCCAGTAAAATGTAAAAGTTCTGAGGAACTTTCATGAATTATTTCTAACAATATTATTTCTTATGGGAAAAATTTGTTCAGTGCTCTCAGTTTCGGCACTTGTCCCAAGTTCTGGAACAAATTAACAATGAGTACCGAGGTACCACTGTATTCTAAAAAGCCACTAGTCAAATGAAAATGAGTATTATGATTTTAAGAATTTTAATCTTTCTTACTAGGCCACATTCTTTGTAATCAGACATGGTCACGATTGTGTCTGTAAGGTAATACGACTGACTTTCAGCAAACATGACAGAGTTTTCCTATTCGAATTAGTACCTTTTCTAGTATTATCAAAGTGGTTTCACTAGAATTGGTTCAGAATGCCATTTAGTTATCACCTTCTCTAATTTAATATACTCTCAAAAGAAAATAATGTCTTCATAAAAGTTAAAAACATGCATCAGGAACTCCGAAAGCAAACCCGTAGGAGAGCGTTCCACCATGGCTTGGACAATGCCATAGTTCTTCAAGGCTGTGCACATCCTCTCAAGGTCATTGCTCTGAAGGCAGTCTGCAGAGCTGCAGGTGGTGAGCCGCATGTTGTCTCAGTGGTCCAGCAGGGGTGCTACTTCTCAGGTATCACAATGTGTACCAAAATGTCGATGCTGGTGGTTTATTTACAACCTTACCTGGAGAATTTCTTGTATCCAAACATTAACAAAATAATTAGGTTTGAATTAATAAATCCATAGTCTGGAAAGATAACTAGGCATAACTGATTTAAATATAATGTACAACAAGCCATAATGATACTTGAGGATTCTGAAATATTTTCAGTGTTCCCTCATTGGGAGCTGGCGAACAATATTTCTTAGACAAGGGTAGATATGAGAGATATACCAGTCTGGTTCACATTTTTCTTCAATTGTTCACATTTTGTTAAAAGTGTTTTGAGTGAGTATTCCTAGCCATTGTGTTTTGGTCTGGTTCCTTCCTTTGAGCTTGCTCTTTTCTAATTACGACTTCTCCAAAGGTCATCTCAAACACAAGATGACATAAACAGAATGATGTGGGGACTTTGCTTACTTCTACTCTTTAGCATGCTTACTTCTGTGTGCTCATTTTGGGGGAATGGCTTCTGTTTATGTTTGTGTGGCTTTAATCTCTGGATCTGTTTTTACCCCATATGGGTGATGGTAGGCCTCTGAGATGGTGATGGAAGGAATGTTTTTAATCCACCTATTTTGGTAAAAAGAATAAGTTGCTAAATAGGATCTAAGTCAAAGATGCATTTTCCCTATTGGATAAAATATAGCACATGCTCACACATATATGCATGCATACATGAATGTTTATAGAGCTTTAATGACTTCAAACTTCTTGCTTAGCACAACTAAGCAGTCCTCCTGGCTTCCACTGCTCAATAATATTACTCTTTATCTAATTCACGTCCTGTGTCACCCAAGCAAAACCTGCATTTTAGCGAGTGTCATCACTTTAACTCATTGCTGGTGGATAATGCTTCAGTTCCCAATTGCCTTTAAATTCATCTTAAATCACATGCCATAGCTTTATATAACTTAGGAAACATGGTGTTACTGGATATGATAATCTAGAAGTTTCCAAATATTGAGCCCCCATACAGAAACTCTCATAAATCAAGAAATAGCTAGGGAAGTTTGTCAGGAGGTTGAGGCCTGGCTATGCCATCACCTAGAAAATTCTGCTTTCTTACAGGGTTCATGGATGAACTTTCCCACAAGGAATAATAGCTCAGTAGTTTTCAAAATAGGAAGTGAAGTATATTTAAGTATTGTATTTTGTAAAGCATTTTAAACAAGTGCTTTCTGTTTAGTGTTGTGCATACAAACAATGAAAACTAGGCACAAAGGCTAACCAGTTTAGGTTGAAAAAAATTATAGACATCAAATATAAAGATTTTTAAGAATGTATATTTGGAAAATGTACATGATAAAAATATGGATTATTCATTAAACCAAAAAATATCTAAATAAAATATCTTGTTTCAAATATTGAGCAAAATATCTGAATTATTTAATATTATAATAATTCTTCCTTTTTGCATGCAGCTTATTTTGCATAACACTTCAACCTTTGAGTCATTAAACAAGGAATCTAAAACAAGAGGGCTTGGTCAGCTTTCCAATCTACACATTCAACGCAATACCTATTAAAATACCAATGGCTTATTTCACAGACATAGAACAAACACTTCAAAAATTTATATGGAACCATAACTGACCCCGAATATCTACTGCAATATTGAAAAAGAAGAGTAAAGTAGGAGGGATCACAATACCTGACACTAAACTATACTACAAGGCCATGGTAATCAAAACAGCCTGGTACTGGCATAAAAACAGGCACATGGACCAATGGAACAGAACAGAGAGCCCAGAAATAAACCCAAGTCTCTACGGTCAATTGATATTTGATAAAGGAGGCAGCGACATAAAATGGAGTAAAAATAGCCTCTTCAACAAATGGTGCTGGGAGAACTGGACAGCAACATGCAAAAAGTGAAACTAGAACACCAGCTTACACCTTCTACAAAAATAAACTCAAGATGGATAAAAGACTTAAATATAAATCATGACACCATTAAAGTACTAGAGGAGAACATAGGTAGGAAAATCTCAGATATATCACGCAAAAACTTTTTAACAGATACGTCCCCTAGAGCAAGAGACATAAAGGAAAGAATAAACAAATGGGACCT